>JAHREE010000188.1:6815570-6899700 GCA_033628505.1 Tringa tobata
ATACAAGGAGATATGAAAAGGTGAAAACCACGGAGCGGACCACTGTCAAAGTTGGACTGGCATGAGACAGAAGTAGCCCCTGCACCACTGACTGTCCTTCTCTGCAGGCTTTGTTGAAGCTCCAAGGTTGTAAGAAGGAATCCTGACCTTCTGTGGTTGATATCACAGTTTTTTTTGGTAGGATTGGGCTGGCAGCAGTCAGGTAACAGCCACCAACAGTCATAAAGGGCCAAGATGACCGTTTCCACTGACATCCAAGGAGAAAAGGCCTCAGAGTGTCCTACACTGGGCCCAGTAACTTGAAAACCAATTCAATTAACTATTTCAGAACAAGGCTCTGTCTTTTTAGTGGTCTTTGTCAAGTGCTTTGAAGACCATTACAAGAAACATCCATTTTTATTGCCTTCACAGCTGGTGATAGTCTGTCAACTGGAAAGTCCAAAGGATTGAGCCAACAAATTCTTCTTGGTTAAAGAAATGATCCTGGCACAGTCATAGTCCAGCCCACCCTGCCTAAGCAGCTACCACGTCCTGAAAACTCCTGGGCATGGGATTCATTTGAATAGAGGTGAATCTACACATGGGTCCTGAGAACTCACTCAGGTCACCTTTGTAACCAGCAGGATAAGAGGCACCAGTCAGTTGAACACAGGGTGTAATTAATCTCCTGAAGAAGACACCTGCATTTGTTTGGGTGAATGATGCCCTACACTTTACACCGATGACTAGACCTCTCCTAACCATGACGGGTACCCGGACTATTAGTTCTCTTGTAGACTTCTTGGGTGGCATTAGTTGCCTTCACAATGGTGACAAGAGCAGTGCTGGCTGCTGTTGCAGAATGTGCAGGTCTCTGGTATGTTCAGTGTCACATCTGCCAGCCCTGTATAGAGGTCTCAGGTGACGCAGAATATCCCATGTGGTACTAGATATCTAGTACTTAGGCAATTGAATCTCAACCTTGCATTTTGTGGACTGCTAAAGTGAGGTGAGATGAATCATATCCTCGGTGTCTTTGTCTGATCTGAAGTCTTCAAAATTCCTCTGAATGTCCCTAACCGAAGACCAGAGAGGGCACTTTGAGTGAGAAACCAGCTAAGGATGGGTTTAATGAGTAGCGCACCGCTTCCCACAGTGCTAAGCCCAAGAAGAAGGCTTTGAAAGCCAGGCTGACAGAAGAGACCCATTCTGCAGCCCGTGTCGTGTTTCCTGTTGGTTCATTCCATTCAACCCCCTGGTCGGTGTTTGTGGTGTCATGTTGTCTGCACAAGACAACGAGAGCCTTGTTCTCTCCAGGGACTGCAGAAGGACTTCAGCATCCCTCAGTGGGCTTTCGAATCCGTGGTGGGAGCAATTTTGCTGACAGTTTTGTAAGGTTTTGCTTTGACACACAAACCCAGGTTGTTGGCTACAACTACAGAGTCAAAGTTTGCACATTCTCTGATCTGAGCTTGATGATAAATGAGCACATCAGACTTTGCACTGAATTTCCATACAACGACATGGCTGGTTGACTTGCAAAAGTAATTTGAAACCAACTTTCAAATGTATTCCCTTTTGGTGCAGTCTGGCGTGCAGTTTTTCAGTGGTAGTGCTGAGCTAAGTAGACTCAACAAGGGTTAAAAGGGCTTTGAGAAAAAACAGGGAGTCAGGTTATTATTATCCCAGATTGATCCCTGCAGGAGATACTGGGCAGCCCATGGAAAGTCTGAGTGGTACAACTGAATGGGCAGCATGAGGAGATGTTGGGATTGTTTGAACTGGCATAATAGCCAGAAGAAGTGTTTGCCAGCCTACGGCATAAAGGGGAAGTGAAACCCAGTGGAGTGACTTCTCTACTCACTGACTTCTCTACTCACTGACTTCTCTACTACTGACTTATTCACCAGCCACTGTCCCCAGTGCAGTGAAAAAAAAAAAAAAGACAAAAGGTAATAGAAGGCTGGGTATTTTTCAGGTTTTGTTGAAAAGAACTTGATACACAGAGAAGATGTTAATGGAAATGTGTTCAAGAGTTTTTGGTAGTTAGTATGGACAACTGTTAGGAAACCCCTCAGCATAATTCATGTGCACAGAGCCAGAAAATGAAAGCTAGAAATGAAAGCGAAGCAAAGCAAGACGAGACTAAATACCTTAAGGATCAGCAAAGCCACAGTATCAGAAAGAATATTGTAACCTTAAAACCAGTGACTAATAAAATAACAATTTTTGGTCTGAATGTCCAAAAAATGCCTACAGTTTTCGTATGTATAGTCTATTAGATTCTCACCCTAAGATGACCACATCAGCCTGATGCTTAGAGAGAGCATAAGGCTGGACTTCTGAGAACTGAATCCTTTCACACCATCTGAAACAGGTGATCCCCCATCACTGGGGACTTCTGGAAACTCAGGAGTTCATAGCTGTGATTCTTAAGTGAACTAAGGTAGCTTGGCATCTCCTTTACCACTGAGCAAAGTGCTAAGCCCCATGAGCTGTCTTTAAAACCTCAGCCTGTGTTTCTTATTACCACTGTATACGGAGTCTAGCCCCAGTTTAAGTGTAATACATTGAGATTATTATCCTCATTTTCCAGCACGGCAGAAGTGAATGCAATTACAAAGCCTCTTAGAGGTGATTTGACTATGCAGACACTACAGCCTGCTGATTTTTCAGCCACATTTAGCGCCTGTTGAAGAACAGAAATCCTTCAAGGCTGATATGGGAGCCATCTGGTGATGTCTTTTTCAGTCCAGTAAACACTTCTGGGTTCAGTTTATATGCTGTCAATATATAACAGCTTATTTAAGAGCCAAAATGGAGGAACATAGACTGGGTAACTAAGATAAACACATACACCTTGAGAATGCTGTATGAGCAGAGATATGCAAGTGTGAAGCAATAATTATTCCTAACATGGTTATTCCTAGTAATCCCTAATGGTAGACAGGAGAAACCTGAACAGTTTCTCTTGGAATTTGAGTTAGGAGGTTTACTGGAATTTCAGTGTCATCTCTGGAAATGACAGCAAGCCTCCTGTGGATGACTTGAATGGAAAAGTGTACCTGCATTGAGTGCTCTCCTCCTGCACCGCTTGGAGCAGAATAACACCATTGATCCAGCAGGCAGCAGAGGCAGATGCAGCATTTAAAGGATGCATGATGTCTGTTACACATACGATCAGGCAGCGTTGCTCCCCCAGAGGTGTTCTTTATCACCACACAAAGCCCCTGGCTCAGCACCATGTCCGATGGAAGCAGGTCATGCTGGCTTTTCTTTAGACCTTTCCCATCTGTGATGGGACCAGCCTAACTCTGAGGAACTGGCACCCTCTCTTGAGCTCATACCCGTGGCTGGCTTTGCCGTTGGCAGCTCCTGAACTTTCTGGTTCAGGCCAAGCTCGTTTATATGAACAACACAAGTCAGTGTGGGCAGTGATTTAGAAATAACCCTTTTCCCCCAAGTCTTTCTAAAGAACAGGAAGGTCTTTTTGTTATAGGTTTTTCTCTTCATTGAAGTGCCTCTCCGTAACTTGTATTGACACCGCGTGTAATTCTGACCATTATAGGAGCCCGTTCACTAATCGATATGATACATGCTCACACATCCAGCTGCTCACAGCCCTCCCTGTCCCTCCTGGTCAGTTTTTCAGGCAGCAGATGTGTCCCTGTCACCCTCGATTTCTGCCCATTAATTCGGCACGCTGGCTTTCTGCATCAACGCCTGCAGCAGCCCAAGGCCACGCTGAGAGCGGGGAGAGCGCTCCAGCCCCTTTTCCTTCAGATCCCTTCCTAACAACTGCCCTTTCCACACATTATCTCCATAGGGCGAATCAATAGGAAAAACTTCCAGAAAACTTTAAAACAGCATGGTTCAGATATTCCCCTGGTCCCTTTGCTGCCAGACACTGGAGGCTATCCCTCCTCCCTGTCTAGCAAATCACCTCATTGTGCCCCCGAGGAAGCCACACGCTGGTACTTGTTGCAATCAGGAGCTTCACCCCGTGCCCTTCCATTTCTCTTTTATCAGCGGCGGCCCTCGTGCTCTCTAGCATTAATTAGATTACAAATTCCCCAGGTCTGCAGCCCTGCCTGTCACTCTGTGCTGTGAGGCATCCACGTACTTGCAGGTCATGTTAAGCCATAACTAATACTTTTAAAATAAACTGCTAGAGGACAAGGTTTGGAGATGGTGCTCAGATATTTCCTATTATGAGCATATTTTATGGCAGAAATTAATTCTCACGGTCATTCATGACTGCATGTTTCTTTCTGCCCTTTTCTTCTTCCCTGGCATCCACTGTTGTCCTCTGCATGGCATGGTGGGATTAGGAGGCTGAGAATGAGATTTTATCCTATTTTTGATCCTAATTAATGGGTAGCTGTTGTTGGAAAAGAATGGTAAGGCTCATCAGGCTATGTCTGTTGTGCTGGTCCTGCTGCACGCTGGCACTGGGAACCACACGGGCAAAAATCCTTCTGTGGCATTAAACCTGGAGGGCTCTGCGCTGGTTTAGCTGCCTGGACCAACACAGTGTGGGTCAGGGACACAGAAATGAGGTGAAATGGAAGTTGTAGGATGCATGCCGAGGTCAGGGATGGCATCAGGGAGCTGGACATCCTTCTCAGCAGAGGTTAAAGATAGGTTAGTTCCACTGTATAATAAAATCACAGTTACGCAGACCCCTATGGAGATGTGTATCGTGTAATGGCTGCCCTTCAGTCCCAGTGTGAGAAGTGATGTATTGAAATTTGTTCAACAAATGCAATCTCTTCTTCAGGAGCTAACAGAGCAGGTTACTATTATTATCACATTTATTTTGTATTTCTCCTATCATCCTTTTTCAGTAAGTCCTGGCTTATCAATTATCCATCAGCAGCTCATGGCAGATGGGTTAAACTGAACTGTGCTGACAGTTTTGGCTGGACACACGAATCACAAGTCAAGTTTATCTTCTTTGGCTGGAGAAGTTAATCCTGAACTAGCTCTCCTTTGTGGATATTCAGAAATGACTTCCACATACATTTCCACAGCAGGCAGCTACTCCCTAGGCATTTCCTTTGAATTTGTGTTCCTATGAACATTCCTCACTGTGAACAGAGTAATAGACAAAAAATAGAAAACACAAGCTGGAAGCCAACGGAGACTGAGTGACTGCAGTTCAGGTACTCTTCATCGTGTTCAGCTCTACAAGGTTTGCAAGGGGAGTTGGTGGAGCTCAGCATATCCCAGATTTTCCTACAGCAAACCTTGTGTAACTGAGATGAATCACAGCGTGGTGATACAGGGATGTAGGTGGCAGCTCCAGGATTTTCCATCCATCCCCTGCTATTGCTGCTTGTTTTCATCTCTGCGTTGCTCTCATAGATGTGCAACCATCACTGCAGCTGGACAGAAGATGGGATCTTATGATAATATTTGAGTTTTCCATAGCAGAACTTCCTTTGCTGCCTCTGGCTTTCAGGGTAGATTTTCATGCACGAGTGAATGAGGACAGATCTTTGCACTGCAGTTTCTTTAGATGTCACTTTATAACTGATACCTTTATACTAACTTTGGGACGATTGCTTGAGAAGAGATGAGAAGAGACTAAAAACCATGCATTGCTCCTGTTTCTCTGGAGGTAGATTACAAATAAATCAGCAAAAGGAGATTTTGTATCATTGTTTTCAATGAAGGTGCAATTCTGCTAACAATGTATATTTCAGGTTCCATGACCATTTATTGTGGCATTTTCATGGCAGCTATTCTGTGCCTGTATTGGTATTTTAGAGTGTGGTCCATTTTTTTATGGCTCCATTTATTCCAAAATATGCATGACAATTACTTATTTTATTCTCTTCATCATTCTCCTACAGTCAAAGTTGTAGGTGGATCTTGGTCTTCTGAATTCATACGGCTTGGGGTTTTGTTTAAGATTTTCCAAAGTCTTTTATTTTCCCTTCATCGTCTCTTCTTTACTTGGTGTATGGGGAGGGGGTTGAATCAAAATATGTCAGAGCCTTGTGTTTAAGACTTCCTACAGGATATGGATATTCCTTACTGAAATTAATAGGAATGAGGTGTCCAAAGTCCTGGAAAATCAGGTGGGATTTAGAGTACTTCTATCGTTCCTAAGGGAATCATACAACCATAGAACTGCCTTGGTTGGAAGGGACCTTTCAGATCATCTAGTCCAACCATCAACCTAACACTGACAAAAACCATCACTAAACCATATCTCTTATGTCTACTCATCTTTTAAATACCTCCAGGGATGGTGACTCAACCACTTCCCTGGGTAGTCTGTTACAATGCTTAGTAACTCCTTCAGTATAAAATTTTTCCTAATATTCAATCAGAGTAAAGAGAATTCTGAGGTCTGCCAGCCTAGAGAGCCCATCTTCCCTCACAGAAGATGATCTCAGGAACCTTCTGAACAAAACCAGAGGCTTCTTGATTTGGTAACTGAGAGCTTCTCAGGCCTCTGGGAGAGAGGCAGGAGAAGGACAAGCATGCTTATCTTGGTGCAGGCAAGTAGAAGCTCTTCTCCATGACAGGGGACAGCGTGGTTCACATTCAAAGTACTGGGGAAGCCATAATAGAGATCCCTGATGTCATCTATGTACAGACACATCGGGTTACAAAACCTTATGCATCACACCCAACACGTATGTGCCTTCAGGTGTTGTGCTTATGCTCACCTGGATTACTCAGCCTGACAAAGGTCTGGCTTCCTGCACATCTGTGCTCCTGCCAGCAGCACCCTGCAGCATGAGTCCCTCTGCAGTGTGACAGCCGGGTCCCTACCCGTGTCTGCTAAAACCTTGACACCTCTTCATGCTTCCCTGAGAGGGCGGCTTTGTGCTGTGAGCCTGGTGCAATATACGGGAATGGGTTTTGTGAAGAATCAAAGCAATGCACTCCTTGGGGCAGCTCAGGGCTCCAGGAAGATCTCTGCAGTCAATGCAAGTCTCAAAGGTGCTGGTCTTTCACTTCAACAGTTGTTAAAAACTGGAAAGGGATGAAATGTTCTCCTGATGAGAGGGAAGCATGCTTGTTTACCTTGCGGTGGTTTATTTTTGAGGAAGTGACCACAAGGCCCCTCTCGAGCTCTTCAGCAGCTGCTCTTTTTCCATCATTTATTTAGATTTCAATATTTTCCAACATTTCAAAAAGGAGTCATAACCCCACCGTCCCAAGAAGAAGAGCAATATGAGACTGGTTAGATATTTAGCCTCTGCTTTCCCAGGCAATCAGTGCAGATAAATTCATTGATGAATCTTCAAACTGAAAACCAAAAATCATCACTGAAATGATCAGGCAGTAATTCACATTGGCTTATTCGATGAAGCCAGACTGTCACCTGTGTGAACTTCCCTCTTAAAAAGGAGGGGGAGGTTTGGCTGTCTGGGAGCTGTAAACGTGTTCCTGATTCACCGCACAGAATCATTTCAGCACACGCTAAATAACCGCTTTCCCCTGGGGACTGGCTGCAACTGGTGGCTGGCAGCAACAAAATCGTCTGGTGTTTCCTCCTCTCACTTGGCAGGACTCCCCCCCCCAGGTTTTTAGGGGACGCAGTGAGAAACAGGCATTTCCTGCCCCTTGGAGATGCAACCAAAGGGAGGCGAGTGCTCACCTCGCAGTTCTGACAACACTGAGAGGGCTGACTGCAGTGGGGAATTTTGCTTGTAGTATTTTGGGGTAGGCAGAGGAATCCTGACATGGGGAAACAACGCTGCTCTCCAAGTGTCATCCACTCACTTGTATATCTGACTGAAAACAATAATAAACACTAAAAGGAAATTCTGGAAAAAATATCCCAACTCCTGCTCTTCCGGCACCTGAAAGTTGCAGCCTGGAAAACACAGATCCGGTGGGAATGCCTTTGTCCCAGCCTTTCAGACGAACACCGGGTCTCAGCTCTTCCAGCAGTGTAAGAAGCTAAGTGCAGATTGGTGGTGTACTGCTGCTTTGTAGAAAGTAGCAAAAAAAAATTGAATTAGTGGACATGTGGGTAAACGTGATGTGCCGTGGAAGAGTCAGCGTGGCTTTTATAAAGGGAAGTCCTGCCATATGGTCCTAGTGGAGTTCTCTGAAGGTGTCAACAAGCCTTTGGATAAAGGATATCCTGTTGATATAACCAGCTTTTATTTCCTGAGAGCTGCAGACAGCATCTCTCACTAAAAGCTTTTAAGGAAAGTCAAGGCGTAAATGGGAAGGTCCCTGGATGAATAAAAAAGGGCTGAATAAAAAAGCCTAGGAAACAGAGAGTGGAAGCTCATGGTCAGGTCTTGTGGTAGAGGCTGATCAGCAGTGGTGTGTCCTGGAGATCAGTGCTGTTTCCTCAGCACACACATACATGAGCAGGAAAGGAATGGAAAGTGAAGTGTCAAGGTTTAGTCATGATACAAAACTACTCTGGGTGTTAAAGATGAAGATAAACTGTAAGGAATTGCAGAATCTCAGTAACTGGACAGTGAAATGATGCACAAAGGGAAAAGCAGCCCTCAGCTCACATGTGAAGTGATGGCCCTGAGCTGGCCATTACCAGCCAGGAGTGAAAACTTGGGGCTATAATGGATAATTCCATGAAAACATCAGCTAAGCATTTAGAGCCGTCAATAAAGCAAATAAAATGTTAGGAATCACCAGGAAAGGGACAGAAAACAAAATAGAAATTTTTTATGCAACTGTAAAAATCTATGGCTCTTCCAGCTTGAATCCTGTGTGCAGCTGGGTTCCTCTCACTTAAAAAGGAAACAATAGAGCCAAAAAGATTCAGAGGAGAATAACAAGGATAATAGGAGTACGGAACTGCTCAATGTAAGGTACCTAAGTAGGTTCCTCTCTTCAATCTGAGAGGTGACCAGGATAAATCTGTAACATCATGGAAAGGTGAAGAGATTGATTTTTCATTGCATTTTCCAATAAAAGAATAAGGAAGTCGCAGTTTTAAGTAGGACAGGACAATCTCAAAGCAAACGGAAGGAAGTGACTCTTCACGCCTGGAGTTAAACTTTGGAACTTCCTGTCACAGTGTGTTGTGGGAACTAAAAGCTGGTGTGGCTTCAAAAGCATCCTTTCAAGGAAGAGAGAGAGATTGAGGGTTATTAATATACCGAGTCCACCTTTCCAGGAAGTCTCTGAGCTGCAAATGATTGCAAACTGGGACCCTGCTTTGTCTGATTCTTACCCTCTTCCTGAAGCATCTACTTTGGCTGATGTCAGAGATGGATTCTCAGAGGCAGCAGAGATTGGTCCTTGGACTGCACTAAATCAAGGGAATAAGCTCATGCGTTCACCATCCAAACCTTCACAGTGGTCAGAGTATTGCACATTTTGCTCAGCGTCGCTGTGCATTTAAGACCTCAAGGATCTGGCCTAGAAAGCAGACAAAGCAATAATCTCAGGCATTCGGCTGCTTTTTTCTTTTTATCTTATTTCCTAGAGCCTGTGCTCGCCTCGCTGTCCTTCGGCCAGTTATCTCCAAACTTTCATTTCTTCTCTTATGGGAACATCATTAGCACTTTGAGGATTTTGCTACTATCCACTGCATAAAAAAGGTAGGATGACCACAAAAGACGTGAATTCTGAGTATATTATTTCAAGTGCTATATTTAACTAAATTACCCCCTCTTTTGGAATTGTTTGTTATTCCTTTGGTGATAGAACAGCATCCTGTTTGCCTGCACACATTGCAGCTGCAGACTTTAGTGAAATCCTCCTGGGTTTCTTGTCCTGTTACTGGGCACCACTGAAAAAAGACTGACCCCATCCTCTTGACACCCACCCTTTAAGTATTTATAGGTGTTGATCAGATCCCCCAATTCGTGGGTGAACAATCCAAGGCCTGGTGAATTCTGCTTCACAATGATAGGAAGAGCCGACACTGAAGGATCAAAAAGTGACGTCGCTGTGAACGCTTGGCCGCCACAAGCCAGTTATCCCTGTGGAAACTTTTCTGACACCTCCTGCTTAAAACCCAAAAAGCCAGAAGAATTGTGAGACTTTGCAAACCACAGCCATTCCTCTCACGCTGTTGTTCTTCAGAATGCATGACCATAGTGTTTGTTTAATGTAAGCGCATAAAAATACCCCTGAATTATGCAACTTTACCAAACTGTGTGACTCAGACCAGGAAAATTCCAGAAGGTATGTCTGCTTCCATAACCCTAACTCAATTATGCCGCACATCCTATGTGAATAATCCTTTGTCAACTGCAGGAAATGGGGATCTCATTGAACTACCACAACCTGATTACAGACAATGATCCACAAACTGGTAGCTCTGAGTAATATTAATCGCTTTCCTGAACATTTGAATTTAGATATATGACTAGGTAATTAATTCAGTGCTAATAAATTTGGAGAGCTTGTAAGCGTTAAGTTGTGCTACTGTTATGGCAAACAGCTACGTGTTCTAGCAATATTCCTTGCTTTCAATATTCTACAAGTATTTATTTACAGGGAGAGACTGGGATCTAGGACTGCTTTTTGCCTTTCAAAAAGAGGTTTTATTTTGTAAATACAGAATAGGACTGGGGCCAGCCTAAAGCAGGCTTATGGATTAAGGATTCTGGTGTTAATTACACCTAATAATAATTGGGTAGATTTGGAAAATACTCAGAATCTGAACATCTGCTGCTCTATAACAGCAGAAAGCAGAGCGGAAAAGCTGGCTGGTAAAAAATCCAGATGCGCTAGCCCCCCGCTAACTCCTGGGAGATGAGAAACAGATTGGACAAACTGCCAGTACTCGAGGTTTCACAGTTTTCCTAGGCATCTATCCACTGTCCTCTCTGTCAAAAGGTTTCTGGCATCTCTAGCTTAACTCTTCTCTTTCAGTTTAAACTCATTACACTTGACCAACCCCCCATGGAGAGCAGTTCACATAATCCCCTTCCACAGCTACCTTGTCCACTGTCACATTCTCTGAGGAACTCTGGGCACAAGAACCTGCCTTCCTTACAAAATGAGAAATGAGGATGAAGACGGTGGCAATGATAGATTGATTTTCTGGCTTGTCACATAGATATGCAGAATGGCAGCTTGTTGCTCTTTGGTTAACGGTCTGAGCCTGAAATTAAAGCGCACGTATGGTGTATCTTCAATCCAGACTATTCTCCTCACCCAAGATGATGTTCCTTAAAGCTATCTGGGGACAGGAATCATCTTCCTGTAAAAACTCAAACCTGCGTCAAGAATAAAATTAATAAAATAGCAACAATAAAATAGCAACATTATCTGTCTGCAACCCAAAAAATTTAACAGGGCCACCGTACTTTTGGAAATTACCAAAGAAGAACTCTCTCCATACTGACACTGTCACAGCAAGACAACTTGCTGGGTTAGGTGACGGCATATTTCATCTTGGAGAGCAGAGGGATTTCTTAGAAAGGGAGCTAATGACAGTCTTCTGCATGACAGACAGTCTCACATATGGAATCCATTTGGCCAGAGGCAGAACCGCCCATGGAGCTGATTACAATGATCCCCGGCTCTGCGCAACTCCAGCCACTCTGCCAGGACAGATGGGTTTACATGTAGTACTTAAATCTTCATTACCTTCATCCAGCAGATTAAAGAAAAAGACGAGCAAATCGTGGAGACATGAATCTAAATCACACAACAGCTGACAATATAGGAGATGCTTAGATTTGCTTGGTACATCTGTTGAATGAACATACCGAGCAGCAGCAGGAGAAAAAGGATTCACTTCCCAGGTTATTAACTTTATTTCAGATCTTATTGTTTCAGTGTAGAAAGATACAGTCCCCAGCACGGATCTGTGTATAAGCACAGGAAGCCCCTGAGTCAGCATAAAGCTCTGGACCTGCATGAAGATGAACAAGAGCACAAACACTCAGGAAGTGCCATCTTAAAGGACCAGTCTTGGATGGTAAAACAGAAATTATGTTATGAAGCTTCATCAGAAGAGATCCTGGCTGAGATCTGGGCAAGAACTTTGGAGATCTTTCAAATACTGTAACAGGGGAAGATGCAATAGGCAAATAAAATGCAGAAGAGCTCTGACCATATGGATGGGCGGGTCAACTTTCTCCTTTGCCAGGTGAGAGCAGAGGTTACAGATAAGGAGCTGTACTGCTGAGCCACAGCTTTTCTAGAAATTCTCTGCTGGAAGACATTTCCCATGTAACAGGCTCAAACGCTGCATCTATTTCAGAGTATGTGGGAGCTGCCTCTGTTCCTCTGGCACCTTTTGGACCCTCCTTGCAGTGCTTAAAGGTCCTTCTTGGGGAAGAACACTGGAAACCAGTAGAAAAGGGTGTTAGGTTTTTGCCTGGAGTTGCACTGCACTGTTTACAGAATTAGGACACTGTACCCAGTGGAGATGGGCTCCCCTGTGTTTTCAAATATAAATCTCTTAACCTTATTGCTCATCCACCTCCATTTTTCTTTCCCAGTCCAATTGCAGGATTGGGTGTGTGGTCCGTGCTCTAGGGTCCATGCCCTGGGTCTGAAGGCTTCCTGGCATCGAGCAGATTACAGGTCAGATAGAAGAAGTGGAGCATGAAAAATCACCACCTTCATTGAACGGCATTTCGGTGAGTGTGAAACAAGGGAGCTGGGACTCTGGCAACCTGCAACTCAGTGGCAGCTGATGTGTGTGGTAGGTACATCCTCAACGCTCACTTGTCTTGTCCCTGCCTCATCTTATCCTGCTCTTTGTTTTTCCCAGTGACCTTCTGTTTAGCTTCATGCTTTCTGTGCAGCTAATACTTGCGTTTTTTCCTCGTTTTGATGGTTATCACTACTGACACCAGAGATGCAGAACAAGAAACCCCAGTGAGTGCTGACTGATCAGGATTAGGTGGCACCTATCGCGGGCTGGCACAGAGGAGCCTCAGACCAACCACATAAGTGCTGCCTTTGCCTCAGAACGAACTTCTAATGAACTGCAAATTGCAAACAAGGTTACCAGGAGCTTATCGCTTGCTTTAAGTGCTGAGGATAAAGAAAAGTTGCAAGGAGTTGCTAAAGAAGAGGCAGGAAAAGTGTTCCATTGAAACAAATTAAGGGCAAGGAGAGACGGGTGGTTTCTAGGGTTATACTAAAGGGCTCTGATGAATGGCAGCTCCCAAAGGATGGTATCAATTAGCTATTTCTAGCCTGGGCAAACTGGTTGCTGTGTCAGCATCAATGCACAGACTGATGTCATCCTAATCCACATCAGAACAGTCATCTCTTCCTTCTCTTGTTCTCCAGCCCATTCTTCCTCTCACCGGCATAAAGCTTTATTTACACTTTACTTTTCTTCCTCATCTTTAACATTTCTCTTTTCTGACCCTCCCTTCCCACAACCTCTGTGTACTCTCATTCCTCGCCATCATCTTTCTCCTGTCCTCCTCTTTTGGTTGTGCTGTCCTGGAATCCTTGCTCTATCACTGACACGATCATTTTCCAACACTTTGAGTCTTTAAGGCTGCATCACTTCAGGGAAATCTGCCATTTGTCAAAAAGGGAGAGGGCAGCAGAGTGAAATTTAAGGGCTGTGCTATATGTCAAATCCAAGGCTCACATCTGGCTCGATTTCTGGTATCTTTCTCCCTCCACCTTCTCAGAGATCTTTTCCTCTTTATCTGGCAGTTTTTCTCTTACAGGGTAGTCCCTGCTGGTACTCCCATCTTGTATCAGAAAGAAGAACACTGAACATTTTCTCTACCTGCTGCCTTTAACCCCATCTCACTTCCTCTTTCTCCTCCTTCCTCTTTTGAACAGTTCCTCATTTGATACTCTTCTCCCCTTGCCTATCCATGCTACTGCTTATCTGCAACCGCCCAGCTTCCCTCCATCACCTTTCTTTTATTTCCATTTCTTTCCTTTGTTTCTTTCTCCACAACCTCCCCACTTGGTTCTTAATGAATTTATTAATCCAGGTGGGAATCGGGCACCCAACTGGCTTTTAGGCCCAGATTTTTCAGGGATACCAAAACCAAGAGAGCCACAATCTATTTTTTTCTTTTTTTCTGACTGTTTGGAGGATAGATGTTCAGTTGGCTATTTCCTCCTATTGATTTCCTCAGCAGCTATTCACAGGGTTTATTCTGTGAACTGATTCAACATTAGGGCTTGTTATTTCCACCTAGTCGGAGAAGTAATGTGATGCTGTTTCCATTCCCTGTGTATTCAAGGGCATGAAAGATCAGGCACAAATATTTGTCTGCAAATGAAACTCTCCTTAGCCATTCATTCTGAGTGTGAAATGTGCTCCCTATCAATGCTTTTACCTGAAAAGAACTTTATAATTTGCAGAATTATGAACTTAGACATTAAATATAAACCCTAACTTTTCCACTGCTATATCTAACATGGATTAAAATTGGAAGGAAATATTCAGAAACAGTTATTTTTCATAGCATTCCCTTAACTGTAATTGCTTCTTTCTCTACCCAGACAACAGAACCACAGCAGAGCTGATAGTGTCATGATTTCTAGCCCAGAGATACTTCCTCCCATGTACATACAAGAATTAATAGAAACGGAGGAAATTTTGTGGCTTTCTCCCCTAAATCAGGTAGATATGGGCTATTGTTTGAACCTGTTTTAATCCTGAGTTGTTTATCTCATATATAATAAGCTTAAATGTGTTTCTGACATATGGGCTGGTTACTAAGGAAACAACCAGGGAGCTCATTTTGGGCTGGACAGCTCAAGAAAACAAAAATTGAAACAAAAGCTTGTGTTTAGTCCTAATGGCTACTTCGCCTGAATGCATTTACCAGAAACATACCTGTAGAAACCTTGCCCACAGCCAATCTCCAAATCCACTTTGACACCTGAAGCTGGTGTGCCAGTGAGGTGGTCTGGAAGTAAGTGTGGAAGACAGTCAAGCTCCTCGCTCTGGTGCTGTTTCCTCTGTGGGTCTCTTAAATACCTATATGGTCTCCAGCTTCTTCTGAGTTTAACAGCCCATGGTCTTGAATAGTATCACCTTGCTGGTGAAATGTGATGTTCGTACACCAGTGCAGAAAAGCAGAAGGCACTCCAAAGAGAACAGTAATTATAATTAGTTATGGTAGTCATTAACTACTTGCATGGTGATGAAAGGGTCAAATGTTTATGGGTAAGAACCAGGGGAAAGGCCAACAAAGCAGATATCCTGGTGGGAGCCTGTTATAGATGACCCAACCAGGATGAAGAGGCAGATGAAATGTTGTATAAGCAGCTGGGAGAAGTCTCACAATTGCTAGCCCTTGTTCTCATGGGGGACTTCAACTTAACCAGATGTTTGCTGGAAATACAATACGGCAGAGAGGAAATAGGCTACGAGGTTCCTGGTGTGTGTTGAGGATAACTTCCTGACGCAGCTGGTGAATGAACCAACTAGGGAAGGTGCCCCCCTGGACCTGTTGTTTGTGAACAGAGAGGACTTGTGGGTGATGTGATGGTTGGAGGCTGTCTTGGGTACAGCAATCACAAAATAATTGAATTTTCAGTTCTTGTAGAAGTAAGGAGGGGGGTTAGAAGAACTGCTACCTTGGACTTCTGGAAGGCAAACTTTGCCCTGCTTAGGGGCCTGATTGACAGAGTCCCTTGGGGAGGCAGTCCTGAAAGACAAAAGATTCCAGGAAGGCTGGACATTTTTCAAGAAGGAAATCCTAGAGGTGCAGGAGCAACCCTTCCCTCTATCCCAAAAGACAAGACAGCAGGGAAGAAGATTGGCCTGGCTGAACAGAGAGCTTTGGCTGGAACTCAGGGGAAAAAAAAGGAGTTTATGACCTTTGGAAGAACAGCTGGTAACTCAGGATGACCACAAAGATGTTATGTTATGCAGAAAGAAAATTAGAAGGGCCAAAGCCCAACTAGAACTTAATTTGGCTACTGCAGATTAAGTTCTAATTAATTAAGTTAATTAAGAAAATAAAAAATGTTTCTATAAATACATTCACAACAAAAGGAGGGCGAAGGAGAATCTTCATCCTTTGTTGGATGTGAGCGGAAATGTAATGACAAAGGATGAGGAAAAGGTTTCTTTATTAGAGTTTTGAAAAACCTTGGGATTAAGGGAGAAACTTGGCCACAAAATATCACCCTTTAGAGCAGAATAAAATAGGGTCCTGGTCCTGGTCCCAGAAGCACTGAGCACTTGTAACTCCTAGTGAATTCTATAAACGCTGCAGTTTCTCAGCTTCGTGTAGCACGGAGGCCAGGCAGCTGAGAAGACTGGTGGAAAACTGGTAATGGAGCTGAGAAAAATGGTCGGTCTGGCTCCATCTCACAATGCAACTGGAGAACAGCTGTGTGTTTGGTACCAAACCATGATACAATGGCCAAAAGTCTATTCACTGTTCGCTTCCTTTTAGGATATGTTTGAACTGCCTGAGCTCCCTCTGCCGCTTTGTCAGGGCAAACAAGAGACACTGTGTCTGCACCCACCTGGGGGAATGAGTAACTCAAAGCCAGGAGCAGCTGCTGTATGGCACAGATGTGCATTTGAACTAAGAAAACTCAGCTCAAAAGGTCTGGGCTGGATGTGAACTGATATTAATTCCAGGAAGGAGCAATTTGACTCACCCTGCAGTTGCCGAGTGAAATCGATGCTCTCGTCGGGGTCTGGGCAAGTGCTGCAGCGGCCGAGGCTCCTGGCGCTGAGCAAACCCCTCAGACAAAGCTGCCCCAAGATGAGGTGTCTTCAGCATCCCAGGGTTTCCAGGGCAACCGGAGCCGGAATTCAGATCTGATGAAAGTTCACCAAATCTGAGCTCTTTCAGACATAATATTTTTCACTGGCTGAACTGGCATCTTTGAAAGTTGCTTCTGAACAGTGGCTCTAGTGTGCTCAGCCATGCTAAGTATCAGTAAGGGCACAATAGGCAGACATGACACATTTCTGGAAATCAGACGCAGCTCCTTTGCCTTCAGTGCTGTTATTGTTTCTTAGGAACACAGACATCACTGTACTGTGGGATGCATGGCCATTTGGTGGGATCACTTATTTCTGAGAGGGTTTCATAATGGAGACATCAGTAGAGGGTGGAAACAAGCCCTGATATATTTTTCCCTGATGCTGTAATATCAATCCCCTATATATAACAGATACCGAAGCATTTATCTCCCTTCTGGTTTGTTTTTCTTTTTAGCTTTCATTGTTACAACTATATATGTTCCTGTTACCACATCAAGATTTCTCACATTTTGGGTTTTAAGTAAATTCCAGAGCTCTGCGGTTTGCAATTACGTTGAGCAAACGCTTCTCTGTAAAATTGTAATTTGCTATTTCTCATCTCTTTGAATGACGCTTTGCTCTTTTATTATATGAAAAGGAAAACAGGCATTCTTAATCCATATGTCCTAGCCTGTTCATGATTTGATTTATCACAGCTTATCCTTCCCAGATAAATAACTCCTCCTTTTAGTATATTTTTTGTTCATCCCTGTAAGAACGCTGCTTGTCCCTGAACTCCCCAGTCCTGTTATTTATTTTTGAAACAGAGAAACAAGCGCTGGAGACAGTTGTTAGATGACAGCAATCGCATACATTGTGTAACTGTATTATATAACCCTTCATCCCACCCTTTACATAGTCTCCTATATGTTTGCTTTCTGAATGTGGCCAAGCAGGGAATGCAGTTCTTAACTGACCTTTCTCCAGTAATAGCCAAGGACTTTTTCTGAGTTAGTGCTTGTGCTAATTTATCGCGGCACAGAGGCACGGTGAACTATGACAGCTCCGTGGTAGAAATCCCAGCTGAGCACACGTATGCTGCAGCAAGTCTTTCCGCAGAGAGGAGTTATCCCAAAATCTCTGGAAAAGTCTCCCATGTATATAAGTCCTAATTTAGGGCCACATTCCTGTCTTGAGACTCAGTTTGGGAAGAATGATGGAGATGCGTAAAAGGAATAATAAATGTATGAGCCATGAAGGTTGCCATGGATAGTGGAACGGGGAGTACACAAGGCTGGTATGACAGGGCAGCTAAATAAAGTGGAAGTGACACAGTCAAAGACCTTGAAACACACAGCACAAAATAAAGTATTTCCCCAAAAGACAGATCACTCAATTAAAATAGAAAAAAAAGCCCCATTTCTAGGCAGAATGAGCTGTAAATCTCTGTGAGAATAGAGACAGCAACGTTCTTCTCAAGTTACGTTGACGGGTAATAAATCTGTAGGTGATTCTCAGAGCAACCGTTCAGCACAATGAGGGACAAAGGTCCACAGGGCTCCGCAGCCTGGCCTGCAGCTTCTCCTGCTTGTAGCACCCAGATGATGCAGCTGGGAGAAGTATGCACCACGTTGGGATAATGGGATGGCTTTTGGGTACCGCGCGTTAGAGGCTGCTGCCTCAGCAGATGGGACCTATGTACTAAAGATATAGGTGATGACAAAAGTATGTGGTCTGCCAGTCCCCAAGGGCTGCTTAGGAGAAAATTTAAGAACTGAAGGTCTCAGCTGAAGCATCACCGGTGAAACCCAATAGAGCTTTGACACACACTGTAACTGCTTTCATAAGCAGGTTTAATTATCTGACATCATTTAGATGGCCGGGGAGTTGCAGCTGGAGGGGGAATCAGTGAATCTCAGGCAGACGAGGGGGTGTGATTTCCTTGGGAGCTGCTCAGGACTGAATTTTTCTTAGCAATGTTGCTAAACATGCCCAGGACTGCTGGAATTTTGTCCCTTACCATGCTTCTTTCTGCTGCCCTCAGACTGACAGCAGGACAACCCTTTCTGCTGTGGAAATTGTTTTTCTTCTAGGAAGGTTCAAATGGTGGGGATGCCCCTTTACGTTGCTGTAAACTGACGGTAGTCCTTGTGGTTGGGGTAACTCCTGCCTACATTTCTGAGCCATGGCCATGCCAAAGAGGAAGGAGAGGAACTGATGAGCCTGGAGGGTTTCTTTACACAACGTCTATCATCTTGCTTATTGGGAAACTTTGGATACAGCAGCGTTTCCTTTAGCAGCTGCAGTAATCCCGTCCCAGCCCATATCTCCAGCACAATCTGGTCCTAAAATAGCCTGTTCCTCTGCACAGAAGTAGGAGATCTCATTTTCAAAGCATTTCCTCTGTTGGTAGTCTCCCAGCTTTTACTCACGGTGCTGGTATCCAGTACTGCTGTGGGGAACGGGGAGCGATGCCCATACAGAGGGAGGAAGGGTAGCGACCTGAGGAGAGGAAAAAATCACCCGTCTTTGCAATGCGTGAAGTGGGGAGAGATTATGTGCCAAAGGGGCACCACGCAAGAAGCAAGAGGTGCGGTGCTGCCTGGAGAAGGATGGTGAGTAGTCTGGTGGGTAGCTCAGCACAGCCCATGCAGGGTGCTTCTGCACATCATACATCAGTTCACAACCAGAAGCATCAAGTGCTTCCAGGGCCTGGCTGAAAGCCATGTGAGAGGTGATGCAGGGTGCACGTCCCAAGTCTTCTCCTGTTCCAGTGTCTTTTCAGGATCTCAGCTCAAATCCTTACTTTCAGTCATTTTACTCAGACCCTTTGGTCCCGAGTCATTAATCCTTTTCCAGCCCATTTCCCTCACCTCATATTTTCATCCTTCACTATAAAGTTTAAGCTATTACAGACATTGATTGCCACCTCTCCGAAGTGTAAAACTATATATACGTATAACTGTAGGTTCTTGTATGTATGACCAGTTTTTGATTTCAGCCCTGAATTTCAGGAGCAAATTCCCCAGCTTTGCACAGGACTCTGGAAGACGCACCCCAAGCGGGATTTATCTCAAGCCTCTAAAGAGCACACACACACAAATTAATAGTCATTAGTAAATTAGTATTCATACTCTTCCTCTGTGGTGATTTATCTTCATAGAAATGGTTTTGGCACTGTCCATTTCCTTCACTCTTGGATCCGTCCCTTGTTTTCCTTCTGATTAATGTCTTGATACAAGGCTTCAGGTAAATGGCCAAACTTTCATTTATCTGTCCTTTAAACTAATTATTTCTTCATGGCTAATCAGCTCTGTCTTTATTATGAAAATCTTTCGGTATTTCACGCTGTTGGGACATTACTGCTGGCTAAGTATTGCCCCTGAATACCATTACACCAAAGAACCTGCTGTCTTCCTTCCCAGTCTGAACTCCCGTGTCCTGGTCTGGCAGGATCTCACCTCCTCCTTTCCCATCCACCTGCACCGCGTGTGACAGACAGTGATGGATCATTCTCCATGGGCAAAACAATGTGAAACTCCGACTTTGCCTTTTCTCTCGCTTTCTCTGCTAGTATGATCATGTGAAATAATTCTTATAAAAACCAGTCTGCTTTCCCAGTGGTTTATTTTGGTAGCAGAAATCACTTTGTTGTAAAGCGCTTCTTTAAAACTGCTGTAAGGTTTCGCCAGGCTGTTTAAATGCAGTCCAGCTGTCCGAAAACAAACTTCTACCTTTTATTAAAAAAAACCCCAACAAATCCTTTCTTTCTTCAGAGGCCCTCTCTGAGCAACATCTGGAAACAGAGTCTAATTACTGGTCCTGAACATAACCCAATGAAATCCTTCCTCGGCTGGGTACTGGAGCTGGACTGTAAACCAAAGGCCCTATGATCTCCTTATTTTAGACAGATCCTTGCTCATCCCATGAATGCTGCTGCCTGGCCAAGGCTGGAACAGTTGCCCAGCACCCTTTGGTGTGCCTTGCTCCCTGTAAAGCCCCAGAGCAGTCTCAGCAGCGAGGCAGCAGCTGCCGGTGGTACAGGGCAGGGATGAGGAATTGCTTAGGAAGCGGTGGGACTTTCGCATCACACCAGAGCCATCTGCCTACTGGGGGAAATCCCATCGGGGGTGAGGAGGTGGCCGACTTCCTGGCAAAATAACCTGCTCCAGCTGCAGCCTGTGACACGAGCGACGAGAGGTGGACACGCCTGGCACAGTGTGCATCCTTTCGACCTCATCTGCATTTCAGCTCGGCTCTGCCTTCGCTCACAAGGCCTCCCCACAACCTGCGAAAGGGCCGTTTCCCTCCGGGTTTCCTTCTCTATCGTACCTCAGAAGGTAAGAGTTTCTCAGCAAGGACTTTACTGCAGACCCACACAGCAGGAAAATGTTTGCAGTGAAACAAAAATAGACTGATGCACAAAGAATATACCTCAGATTCTTGAAGCTTCCCTACATAAGAGGTAGACATGGGCTTGAACTGAATTTTCAAGAGAAGAAGTGATTAGTGCAGACATCACGGAAAACAACTGGTGTGTGAAGCACTCAGGAGCTCCTGGTTGAAGGGAATATCCAGCAACTCCGGCTCTCAAAATGTAAATAGGAAACAGTCAAAAAATCTTATCGCTAGTTTGCAGCTAATGAAAACACTAGTCTCTCCTGGGAGCTAAGTCTTTGCTCTAATTTTAATACATTTTCTTAGGTTTTCCTTAGCTGTGACTAATTTGCGCTGTCAGGTGTGCCTTTTTTGAAGTTAAAAAGCGTATCTGCAGCGCTACAACCTCTAGCCAGAATATTTAAATTAGTGAGTACCCACCGAAACCACATCTCAAAACCTGTCAAGCGAGGGGATGGCACTTGGATACTCTCCTGCTCTGCTGAGCGATGCGGACAAGCAATCTCTGCTCCCGTGGGAGGCTGGAGGCCATCCTTCCCACCCCCTTCCACTGTGTGGGCCGGGCACAAACAGCACCTTGACTACCAGCAGGAAACATTTCAAAGCCAGATCTTGGCAGGTGGTTTGATCAGTGGGGCATGCACTGCCCTTCCCCTCCCCGAATCCCAGAGTGCTGGGAATTGTACGTGCAGTTTGGAAAACACACAGAATCACGCCTTAGGCTATATCCTGAAACAAGTCTGAATATATACAATTACATATATGTATATACACACTTATAAATATATATATACATGTAGAAATACATATAATGAAATTATAAATTTGTAATAATATGTAACTTTAAGGACTTCACCCACTTGCTTACTGTGGTTGTATTCGCATCATGTATTAAACCTGAGCCTGCTGATCACTCTGGGAAACCTCCGTCCCCAGGCCACAGTGTCCTTTAGCCAAGGGTCAAAGTCTTTAGGAGACCCCAGGGTCAGAACTTGGTGGGGTGGGCTGGGATGGCACTAAGGAGCTACTAATTACTGCTCAGCTGCTTCTTCCTCTGGTTCAGCTGATCCCTGAGCTTAGCTCTGCTCAATGATCCAGGAGACAGAGAAATGAGAGGGCTAGAGGAACTCTCAAGCAGACACAGCCTCAGCTGGGCAGCCCATCCCGCATGGTAAGCTTAATATATAGGGTGGACATACCTTCTGGTGCCTATGACAGATGGAATAACATGGAGTACTGAGTGCATAAGAGCAATTCAGGCCACCTGCTACCCACAACTACTAGGCCATGGGGGCCAGGCTCTGCCAAGCCCGGGTAGTAGGTCTCCGAACCGGTGTTAAGAGTTATTGAAGATGCTGTAGTAACACAGTAAGATGCTTAAGTGTGCTGCCTTCTGCATGTAATTTGGGACCAAGATGGCTGTTCCCACCTGTGTGCTGGCAAAGGAGCTGCAGTCACTTCAATAAAACTAAGGAGAGTTTGGATTCAGGTATTCAGTGCCACCTAATGTTGTATATTTGTATATGGGAGAGTAAGCAGGGATTTGGAGGAGGGCCAGGGATGAGTTTGCACATGACTTATCCCTAATGTTAGGCATGTGACTTGCTGCCTACAAGGGGAGGTGTTGTTTGCCCATAACTGTCTCTGCATTGTCCCTGCAGCTGAGCATAAACAAACGATTGTGCGTTTGTTTGCAAACATTAACCCTGTGGAGTAGGGAGGCTACTTCCACCAGAGCTGAGGCTGTGACAGCCACTATTAACTCCTTGCACAGCACAAAAAGGTACAGATGTGCCCGACATAATTAGCATCACAACAATGAATGTTTGTCTACTGGGAAGGCAGCCAAAGGAGGTTTTCTTGCTGTCTGCAGAAAGTTGTCAGCCCGTCCCTCTGTGCCCCCTCTGCAGAATTTATTTTCTCTAAGCAGGGAAATAAAAAGCAGATTTTGCAAATCTACCTATCTGATCTTGCTTTTTTGTCATGGAGATCAGACAAAGACCTAGGTGCTTCCTGAATTCAGTATCAAACCCAGCAAAAAATGAAGTCAGTGCTGGGCTCCAGAGGAAGAGGTTGCGTTTGGATGTTCTGTGCTGCCTGGAAAGAGGCTTTCAGAGAGCAAAACAGTTGGTATTTTTTACTGTCAGAGCATTTTCAGTCTGTCTGATGAGAGCTGCCTTCCCGTCTGACACTGGCTGGAGTTTAATTGCTTATTTTCTGGTTGGTTTCCTAGGGAGACTTGCAGAACCACGGCACCTGATGGATTTCTCCCCATCCTTTCTTCTCTCACTAACGAAGTTTAAATCTGGTTTCAGTCAAATATGATAGAAAGGCAAAATGTTGAACAGAAATTCATGCCACCCTTGTGAAAATAGGCAGATGGGTAGAAAATAAAGCACCTGTAAGCATACTTAATGAAGTAGAAGCTGGAAACTCATGCGTCATTGGAGAATCCAGATGGGAAGGACATTATGAAGATGCTGCTATTGTGGGAAAAGCTTCACTTGGTGATTTTGCTTCTTTAGATATGAAAGTCAGTCAATCAGGGCACAAGTCTTCAGGAAAGCAGGACTCACTGGTGCTGGTGCTCAAAAATTACTTGTGCAAGTTTTTGCCAGTCGCTAGAAAGACCTCTCTGTGTAGCTGGTTTAAAAAAACCTACTCCACAGCCATGACACTGCTCCCTTTCAGAAAAGGCTGACAGCGTGTCAACATCACATGCTACAAATGCAGCCTGATCTTTGAAATAATTCATGTACTACTTAATAAATTAAGATCCAAATTTAGCCCTTTAATCAGAGGTTCTCAAAGCCCTTTGCATATGTTAGGAAGTGATTCCCATGGATGAGGGAAGCCTTCTCATTCTCATTTTACAGAGGACATATTTGTGGCAAGTGGGTAGAATTATTTGCTCAGGGTTACACGACAGGCTGGGGAAGGAAGGGGGTCCAGCCCTGAAGATGCATGAGGAGCGTGCAGCAGACACAGAGTTGTTTGGCTAGTGTGCATCCATCCCATTGTGGCCTGGTCCCACCTCTCCTGTTCTCATGGTTTGGTTGCCAAGCACAAGAGTTTTCAAGCTCTGGCTCTGTGTTTTTTGCAGCTGAAGAGCAGAGAACTGTTAAGTCACGTACAATCAACTTCAGCTTGTTTTATGTAGCTGTTACGCTTCAGTAAAATACATGAAGACTGTGGTTTGCCAAAGGCAGCAGGATTAAGGCATGGTCATTTCAGTAGCCACTAGCACTCAAGAGAGACACACAGCTAGAAGCATATCCAGCCAACTATTGGTCAAATGACCAGGTAAAAATGGACACAGTTGAGCAGAGGCAGCTGACTTTCAACTTTTTTCCAAGAAAGATTCAAACCTATGTCCAGACCGTAACACAGTGGTCACTCTGATGCCACACGCTTCATTAAAGATGCCTCCAGTGCTGCTTCTCCTCATACCTGCAGTTGTAGCAAGCGGCGTTTGGCTTATACCTGTTGAGCTCTAAACCTTATAGGACCAAATGTCATCTGTAGATTGTTTAGGTGTTTATTAAGTGCTTGTTCTTTATATGAGAAGTGCACAGCACTGCAATCCTGTTGCATCACACAGAAGTTAAATACCTCTCAAAATGTCAGCTAATTAATCCTCCTTGCTCACCTCAGTAGTAGGCTGGAAAATATGAGATGATGTGTTTCAGCTTCCAGGAAGGTAGGCAATGTAGCGGGGCTGCAGAAGCTGCTATAATAAATCATGGCCATAATATCTAAAAAATTGCATATGCATTTTAAAATGCAGATTTATTATTTACTTCCTTGGATAATGAAAAAAAAATGAACAAAAAGTTTGCTTTCTAAATAATTTCTTGAGTTTTTGAATTCTGTACAAGCTTGTGAATTTGTCCTGCAAACTTGTGTGTGTGCAAACTGGTTAGATTGGCCAGAATTTGGTTGAGAAAAGTGGTAAAGATGCGGATCTTTGCATTAAGCTCCTCATATTTTGAAGCCTGTTCGGTAAAGCAGGTGGTGGATAGAGAGTCCAGTCTTTCTGCAGCTGACCTAGCATACTTTCCTAAAGGAATTTGTGATATCTGAGCTTTGAAATGGTGACTATCACAGGACTGCAAAATACTCTAAAAGAGACATTTCAAGCTTTGCAAGAATGAATATTTAAAACAATCAAACACCCAATGTCATTGGGTTTTCAGGCAAACTGAAGGCAAAAAGTGTATTCTACAGCAATTAACAATCCTAGCCAAGCCATGTTTGCCCCCTTTCCAGACCTTTGTGTAGTCCAGAGCTTTGTGAAAACAGGATGGGTTGTTAATGAGAATGGGCCCTTAAGCTGAAGTGACTTCCCCAGAAGTAGGAGTTATAGCTACAACCCTCCAGGTTGTCCAACAAACAGGTTGCCCAGAGAAGCTGTGGATGGCCCATCCCTAGAGGTGTTCAAGGCCAGGCTGGATGGGGTTTGGAGCAACCTGGTCTGGTGGGAGGTGTCCCTGCCCATGGCAGAGGGGTTGGAAGTGAATGGTCTTTATGGTCCCTTCCAACCCAAACCATTCTATGATTCTATGAAATCTAGACTGGAGTTAGGTACCTCTTTATGAGTTACATGAATATTATAACAGAGCTTATGTCTCAGTTCAGGTTGGGACATCTTGAGCATTCCCAGGAATCTTGGAAGCCTGGTGATCCCAAACACAAGGATGGATGAGGTGTAGGTGATGGCAGCATGTGGCAGCCATGGACGACAGAAGATCTTAACTATTCCCTTCACCTAAATGCTAAAATTTGCCAGGTCCGTTATAGGCGGGAGATGGTCTGAATACGGCTCCTAGTGGTTAAAAGCATCCATGACAAGTTTTAAATGAGCTTTGCTAGGTTTTGAAACTCTTGAAAAAGTGGATGAGTAACTCTTCCCTTTCCCTAGAGTTACCCATTGTAATCTTCCTTCCTTTTTTAAATTAGATTTTTCATCCTTGCTAGAATGCATGGACTTCCTTTGCAATGAGAAGGTGAGTAAAAGGCTGCAAACACAGAAAGATGGAGAGTGCCCTGACTCTTGGCCATCACGGCATATTTTAGGCAAGTCCTTTAGTCTTTTCCTATCTGTTTCCCCATTTGTTCACTACTGGGGACGTTGCACGTTGGAATTTCAGTCACAGAAAACAATCCCGTTGTGACTGAAGCAATAAAAATCTGAAATGAAAAGGTAATCCTGCCCCAAATTGCTTTTGAGGTGTAAGACAAGAAACAGCAGATGGATACAGTCAGGGAGAGGAATTTAAGGCCACAGTGAAGCAATACTGATCAGCAAGACAGGCAGCCAGCACAGGGCTGTTGCCAAGGCTCCTGTACTGTGGAAAAAAAATATAAATTAATGATGGATTTGAGAAAAGCTAATGAGAAAGCTCTGTAAATATTTTTGTAAGCCCAAAGCATAACAGAAAGCATGAAATCGATTGTTTGAACATCTAACAGTAGCTAATTTGTGTAGTAAGTATGATATCCATGAATTCATAATGGAGGTTATGAAGGTTAATTCTTGAGCATGTCTAAGTGTGTTTAAATACCATTGAAGAGTAGAGTATTGTTAAATTAATCATTCCATGGAAAAGTCTTAGAATCATTTTAAAGAAAGGCAGCATGATTTTAGACAGGTGATGAGTGAGGAAATTGGAAGCTGCAAGGCCATAACCTTCTGATATGAGCAGAGGAGGTCATTAACATGAAAATTGCCAAAGGGATTTTTTAGCAATTGCAGACTCTGCCATATCAGATTGGGTTGTATTTTCATTTGCAGTGGCTAAAATACTGGTTGTGGCTGCTCTGACTTCAGTACTGATGTGTGTGTTGATTTCAGGAAGTAAAAGACATTTCACTGGGGGCAAGAGAAATACTTACCCGTGTGATAGCATAAAAGAACTAAAATACACAGCAAGACTTAGAGCCAGCAGTTACTGTCAAAGCAGTTAGAGCCTATCTCAGCGCAAGCGAGGTAACTAGAATGAAAGAAGCATCCTATCTAAAAACAGCATTTCTCTTAAGCATCTCTCAGTGCCACGTACAATTTGACTTTTAAACTGTTATTTGGAACAGAAAATAACTTTTAAAGGACTGCAACTTTTAATCTGACAAAGCTCCTCCGAGTTATTTCCTCACCCAGCCCACTGACCCTAAATACTCTTGGTCTGCTGTCTGCAGGGAAGACAACTGGAAGGACCACTGTGAAAAAGGCTTTGTATGAAGTTAGTTATTCGTGACATGCAACAGCAACTACAATGTATTTCCTGAAACACAGATCCTCTGGTTTTGTATCCTTTTGAATTACTGCAATGATTTGTCTGTTATTATTTTTTAAACTTATGAGATTTTATCTGTCCTAGTTTTAAGAATTGAATTTGAAGTTGTAAAATCCAATCTTTTTCAAGAAGCCTTTAGAAAGATCTTTCCAGTGTGATTTGCGCAAGATGATTCAGGCCTGAGCAAATGTGACCCCTCTGTGCCCTGTTCCTGCCTAGACAAAAGCAGTTGCCTGCAGCTGTGTCCATCTTGCTCTCAAAGGATGTTTAAAATGCCACTTGACATGCTGAATGTATTTGAATGAATATTTGCTGTCATTACCAATTGAAGTAACTCCTGCCTTCTCCTCATGACCTTCAGAGCTGGAGCCCCGTAGCAGAACAGCATTCTTCCTCTTCCAGACAATGCCAAGTCTGATCGCTCTATCCCAAAAAGGAAGTTTACAACATGGGAAATATTCCCTTGTTCTTGAAGAGAGGTTCTGGGTTAGATGATCTGTGTAGACATCACAGGCAACTAATTTAACAAGTCCTAAACTCAAGTTTCAGGCTAGCTCAGAAATGAGCTCACTTTGTGGCTGTGGACACGTGTGTTGGGGTATTTTATCAAGTCCAAATTTTTAAAGTCTCAGTGAAAATCAGATAGACAGTTTTTTCCAGAGAATCTGGAACTAGGTTTACCAAGAGTTAAGTGGTGGCAGACAAAAAAGACCTGGGGTTTTCTCAGCTGGAAGACACTGCACATAAAAAGGAAGATAAAAGGAGTACTTTGTGGTGGGGAAAACCCTGATCTCAGTTGTAGGAAACAGTTTGCTCCAAGTATGCCCTTCGGAGAAGACAGGACTTTGATTTCAGCGCGTACACATGCTGGCAAGGAACAAATAATTATAGCTTTTCCTCCTCTGTTATCAGCAGTGCCAGGGAAGGGAAGTCCACAGTTCACCAGCATTTTATCTGACTTCTGCTTTGCAGAGAAAGGGTAACTAATTTTCCCCCAAGCTTCCCCAGAGATGTCTTTGGCTGCCAAGAAGCCATGATGGCCTTACGCCTCCAGTTTATATTGAATACAAACACAGTCAGAAAGAGCATTTCTGAAAAGTTCTCTTAAGCTACTTCAAACTCAACATACAAAAACATAGTCAAAATCAATAGCTACTTCTGAAATTCCTTGCCTCCATTTAGGACGTGCTTACATTCCAAGGAAAGAATGAAAGAAGAAAATATGCTCTTCATTTGTGCTAAGATAAAGGTAAGTCAGCTGGGGTTTTAATAGAGGGAAGGGGATTGGTTTTATCCTCAAGTTTCCCTTTTAAATATTCATTTACTACTATCGCAGCTTAAAAACTGCAGTTGCCCTACTCATAGCAGTTTTAGTTCAAACTGTCCAACCCAAGTTAAGAATACACTTCTTTCCCCCTCAGAACTGACATTTTGAGTTGTCTTATTTTGATATGGTTGCTTCTTACCTGTTCCTTCACAGGTATGTTTATGAGTTAATGCTTGCACAGAGTTTGAAAGAAGTCCTCGTTTACTAAATTTAAAAATCGGGAGTTGCATAAAATTGAACAGACGTAACCACCTCCATACATCTGGCCCAGGATCTTACCTGTCCTGTTCACAACGTTTGTTTGCTTTGAACAGATGGAGCAAGGTAAATAAGCCAGTTAAAAATAAATCCCGTGGAGCTACTGTACCTTTTTCTGCACAGAAGGTGAAACAAAGCAGCAGAGAGCTCAGGTCGTCAATGTCAAGGCATGAAGGCAGCCAACACTGCTTGCCTGACAGCAAAGAAAGCAGTGCACTGATTTTTCCCAAGTGGTCTTACACATGGTGAAGAGAGGTGCAGATACATGTATTTTATTTGTAAACTAGAAGAACCGAGTAACAGCATTACTTTGCATTATATGGAAAATGCTGCCGGTAGTATTCAACACAAATGGGCTGGCAGGGAAATCCAGCTTGTTATTTTTTGTTCATCTGAGATATCAATTTTGAACTAATCTTTCAGGCGGAGCCATTTGCTAGTCTGAACTTGTTGTTAGCACTCAAAGTGAAAAGCCCCCTATATAATCTAGCATCTTCTTATCATTCCAATCAGAGTCACAGAATTGTCAGAGTTGGAACAAACCTCTAGAGGTCATTCAGTTCAACTCCCCTGCAAAACCAGGATTGCCCAGAGCACATTACTCAGGACTCCATCCAGGTGGGGCTTGAAAATCTCCAGAGAAGGGGACTCCACACCCTCCCTGAGCAGCCTGTTCCAGGGCTCTGCCACCCTCACCCTAAAGAAGTTCTTCCTCAGATTTGAGTGGAACTTCCCATGTTCCAGCTTGTGCCCGTTGCCCCTCGTCCTGACACTGGGAACTTTCAAAAACAATTCATCATTTTTATGTACTGGTCTGTTTAAGCAGTATCTACAAGCCTGAAGCACAACAGACTGGAGGGAAAAGACTTGCTCTGGCCTGCTAACACATACGCTTAGTGGCAGTAATGCTCAGAAATTCAAATGCTTGTGTTGCAGAGTTGGTAACTTGGGGATGGTGTTGGGAGACAGAGAATTTCTGGTTACGGAGCTACAAATATTTTCTCATACCACGTTTGTCCACACCATTTCTAGTCAAAAGCAGACCTTTCCACGTTTGTTTACAGTTTTATGGTTTTCATCCAGGATGGTTGCACACACTTACAAAGACAGGTTGCTTCTAGTTGAACCTTACATGTCTATAGTGTGTCACAAACAGCTGTCATATCTGTCATATTAAATACATCAATAATAATATAGTATTTCCCTTCTTTTCTCTGGGAAAAGTCATGCATCCATCCAAGCTTTTTTTTACCAACTCACCTCTTGTTTTTTCCCATTCTTTACATGCAGCTAGTGCTGGTATATGTTGCAAGCAGTGGTGGCTAGACTTGGTGTTGTGAATCTAATGTGACATACTTCATTTGGCATTGCTAATTCCTTAGCTGTCATCTGGGCCTGTAACTCTGTTCTGCAGCTGCTGGATTTTTGGAGCTTTGCTTTTGTTTGATCCACAAGTGCCCAGTTTTGAAACATTCAGAGCAGGTTTTATTAACACATATTGATAAACGCCGCAGGGTACTCACTAGTAAATGTGTGCAGCCTTTTTCCAAGTGTGTCCTTTCCTTATTCCGTCCATCCTCGGTGCTACCAGAAGTATTTTTTCACCTCCTTCTGGAAAAAACGTGGACACTAGTGAGAGCAGAGGATTAAAACTTACAAAGAAAATAAGTGCAGAGGAGGAAGGGAGGTAACAATGACTCCTGCTTACCTCTGTGTGTGAAACCAGTCCGTCCTTCACTTCAAAGTAAGTCTGGTTTGCCATCATTTAGTATTGCCTTACTACTGCGTTTTCTCGGTTTTGTTAACCCTGTTGAGAAATAGTCTGTGTTACACTTCTGTATCATACTTGTATTTATTCACGTAAAAGATCAGCAATGAAAGCAAAGAACTTAAATTGAAAGTTTTACTGTTTCCTAATTAAATTAGGAAATTATTAAATGGTTTGAGTCATATTAAATGATTTAAGTAGTCTAACTGTAAATAGAAACGCTTTGCTGCAAGAATTTTCTTTTATATTCTCTCATATTCTCCTCAACATTATATGCAAAAAATACTGGCATTGACATCTGTTCATATAATTTCAATGGTTTCATAAAGAGGTATAGGTTCACAGTTGTACCATATGAGACATATGTATTTTTATATGTTAGCACTTCATAGTGTGAGTCGCAGAGCGCAACACTTCTTAAACGCTGCTGTGCACAGGCTCAAGGGATTTGGTAGCAGTGGATATCTAGTACAATCATCAAAGGGCATCTCCTGATACCTTGATGCACTTGAATAAATCCCACTATGAATTCTACAGTGTTCTTCACGTGCTTGAAGAGATCAGTGGCTGCAATTGCTTGTAAAGTTCAATACCTGCTGCGGTGGGTTTGACCTTGATTGGCTGCTGGACCCCAGACCCTCACCTCACCCAGCCGATTTCTCACTCCCCCTCCTCAACAGGATTGGGGTGCACAGGGAATTAAGATGACAAAGCTCACAGGTCAAGATAAGGCCAGGGAGATCTCTTTCCAGCTACTGTCACAGGCAAAACAGACTTGACTTGGGGAAAAATAATGCAATTTATTAATGCAATCAAAAAATAAGAGCAGCATGGTGAGAAACAAAGATAAAACTATCAACAACTTTTGCTCACTCTCCCTTTTTCCCAGGCTCAACTTCACTCCTTCCTTCCCAACTCTTCTACCTCCCCCCTCCCCATTCAGTGCAGGGGGACGGGGAACAGGGGTTGTGGTCCGTCCACGACACGTCCTCTCTGCTGCTCCTTCTTCCTCACGCTCTTCCCCTCTGCTCCAGCGTGGGATCCTTCCCAAAGGATACAGTCCTTCCCAAACCTCTCCAGAGTGGGTCTTTCCCACAGACTGCAGTTCTGCATGAACTGCTCCAGCATGGGTCCTTTTCACGGCATACAGTTCTTCAGGAAGACTGCTCCAACGTGGGTTCCCAGGGTCTACATGTTCTGCCAGAAAACCTGCTCCTGTGTGGACTCTCCATGGGCTGCAGCTTCTTTCAGCGCACATCTCTGTGCTTCGGCGTGGGATCCTCCATGGTCTGAAGGGGGACAACCCGTGTCACCACGGTCTTCTCCACGGGCTGCAAAGGAATCTCTGCTCTGGGACCTGAATCACCTCCTCCTCTTTCTTCACTGACCTTGGTGTCTGCAGCGTTATTTCTCTCCTGTTTTTCTCACTCCTCTCAGCTGCTGCACACTTTTTTGTCCTTCCTTAACTATGTTTTCCCAGAGATGTCACCAACATTCCTGGTGGGCTCAGCTGTGTCCTATGGTGGGTCTGTTTTGGAGCAGGTTCTGTCTGATGCAGGGGCAGTCCCTGGCCGCTTCTCACAGAGACCACCCCTGCAGCCCCCCCACTGCCAACACCTGGACATGGACACCCAATACACCTGCTTTTATAAAATGGGGAATGAGATTAAAATTCAAGTTGGACAGGATCTCTCGAGGTCTCTAGCGCAATCCCCTGCTCAAAGCAGGGCTAGCATGGAAATCAGATCAGGTTGCCCAGGAATTTCAAGATCAGGCTGGATGGGGCTTTGAGAAACCTGGTCTCTAGTGGAAGGTGTCCCTGTCCATGGGAGGGGGGGACTGGAACTAGATGATCTTTAAGGTCCCTTCCAACCCAAACCATTCTATGATTCTATGAATTTCACCACTACTCTTTCTCAATTAAAAGGAAAACCGAATGGGTAGATGATTGCACAAGGAGAGCCTAGTTTGCAATTCAGACTTAGCCATTACTGAGGGCGGCTGAATGCCATGAAATGAGTTCTGTGTTTGAAGAGAAATCAGTATTGACATCCACACAGTTTGCAGTGGAAATTGTTCACATAACAGCAGTCAACGTTACCGCTACCATTAACTGCTTTCATTCTGCCTTGGGGCAGAATACCCAATGAGGGTGAGGAAAGATGGAGAGTGAAATCTTCCCTACGGCAAAGACTGTGAGTTTATACTGCATTTAGCAAAGTCTGGATCCTGATGGCTTTAGGTACCACTGGAGCACGAGTACTAATGACTTCTGTAGGAACCATTTTGAGCTCCATTGCCAAAGGTAAGCATCACACAGTCTGCAGAGAAAACGACATGTAACTGAAAAAACTGATGACCTCAGCCTGCTTCCTGACCCTTTTCTTTCACAGAAACTTCGCATGCTACCCTGCTGCAGATCAGAAAATGTAACATAGCAAAAGGAAAAAGAATGATTCATTGGGTATTTCCATGATACTTCTGAATGGCATTATAGCAACAGGGTGAAAGCAACACTAACAAATGTTAAGCGCTGAATCCTGAGGATACCTATAACCCCTCTGTTTTTTGGGTAGAGCTCATTCAGGGTTACTGTTACTTCAAGTAATCTGAATACTGTCCTTCTAAGGAGTGAGGTGAGATGCCTGGCTGAGACGAAGCGCCTCCTGGCATGGGAAACAGGAGGAATAGGTGAAGGAGAAGACCTGGGCTAGAAAACACATGGGAAAACCATAAAAAGCTGCTCTTTCTGCCTTAAACAGAATGGGAAAGTAGAAAACAGCAGCTGTTCCTTATGCACCTTATGCATCTCTGAATCTTCATCTCACACTCCTCTCTTTTCCTTGCTGGCAGCTGGAGGGGTAAGCCCAGCTCTTCAGAGCTCTGCCACAGACTACAGAGGTAGCCATGGATGTTTCATTATGGTAGAGCTGGCATGTGTATGGAGGTGGCTTTTCTGCCTGAAATGAGACTAGTAGCAAAAGACAGCAAGAGGGAAACATTGCCTGATGGTATAAGTGAGCTGCGGTTAGAATTAAGACGAAACCAAGGCTGCAAATTCTGCATATTTATGCAATCACTTGTCTGGAGGATGTAGCTGTTATATTTAAGTTCTGATATTTATTTTAACTTAGCAGAACTGAACACCATCTGTACTCAGAGAATAAAGACAAAACAAGCCTGTGTTGCTTGGCTGTTTGTTCTGTGAGCTCTTTGGAGAAAAAACTGTGCCCTCAGTCCATAGGGCACCAAGCATCAATGGTGTTTCAAGCCCCCACAAGGTATCTAGGTTTTAGGAGAGAGAGATCAGAGTAAAAAATATTGTACAGGGCATTCAATAGCTGGCTTGGTGCTGAATTACAGATTCTGCTTAACGCCAAAGCTTTTGTGCTGTTTATGCTTAAGGTTTGCTTTTTGGCTGAGCTGAAAAACAGAAGGCTTGGCTGTCATTATTTCACAAGCTTTAGATAGGTCCAGATCACTCGGAAACTCAATTTGAGGGTTGCTTTCTCCCAAACAAAATTTGCTGCTTTTTAAAGATGTTAATTTTGAAACAAATGTAGCCTTTACAACATATTGTAAATATTTACTGCAGCACAGTGCCCTGAAGCACTTTTCTCGGCACTGCTTTATTAATAGCCTCTTTGATTCCTTCCTCGTTAACTCAGATTGGTCTTGTTGCAGTAACTCTAAAGCCTTCCATATTGAGATTCAGGCTTTGCTCCACATCAAGAGACTGAATGTTTCTGGACAGCATGTAAATAAATTACCTTCTTTCCTTTGAAATCTTTATCATAATTACATGATTTGCAGGGGTAATCATGCATGTCATTATGAAGAGGTGATTGTATCTTGTTCAAGTCAGTCAGCTCTCCACTGGTGCTGCAATATATTGGCAGCAAATCGCTGTAAGAAAGCTTCTGTGAAAAATCTTGTTAAATCCAGGAGAAAACCCAGGGAAAATATGAATTAAAGAACAGACTTGGCAGGAAAATCTGTTCATAGATTCATTTATGGATTACATTAATGTGCTTTCTTAGTTAAACAATGCTGCTTTCTTGTAACTATAGCCAAGACAGAAAAGGCACAACAAATGTTATTGAAGCAGCTTTTACTAGAAGCACATACTCTGGTCATCAAAGACACATGGCTTCTATCAGTGTACGATCAACTTTTTGACCTATGAGCAACTTGCACTGCCTGAAGAAAGGCCTGAAAGGGAATGCCTCACGTGGTTGTGCCAAACTACACATTCCTTGCGTGCTTTAAAAATTAACTCTCTTTTGGTGCAATACAGGACAGTGCAGAATGCTATATTTCACATTTTCCATTAATGCCACTTTCAGCCATGTTTGGTGAAGGGACCAAAGTGCAATCTGTTGAAAGATGTAAACCAGCTTTCTTTTAAAACAACGGTAGAACTTTAACAAAGAAATACCAGAAAGCAATGGGTTATTGTTGTCATGCTGTTATCTGCATGCCTTGGATCAGTGCCCTGCTCTGCGGGATAACTGTACTACACCCAGAGAAACGCCTGCCCTCAGGCATTTACAGTCTAAGGTTGCAATGCAATAACGAGTTGTGTGGGCTTGATCCTGAAGAAGAAACCGAGGGGTGAAGGCTTAATTTTAGAAAAAATGCAGCAAGTGAACTTGCCAATACATAACACGTGGATGAGAACAAAACTAATAAGAAAACATAATTGTTTAAGCCTTTGGTCTGTATAACCTGAGAAATCAAAAGAGCCAGGACTCTGGACTTAGCCAGGACTTAAAAATACATACTGTCCCTCTGTGGAAGTAATACATTTGTTTCCAACCCTAGCCTGGGCTAATTTTTCATAAAAATATATTTAATACAAGCTCTGAAAATTCTATATATTTTTATATTACATAATTTACTCTTGGTAGGTGAACAGCTTTGGTGACAATATCACAGAAGCTATGACCAGTGTTTTCTGAGTCGCTGCTTCTCTCAAGAGAAGCTTTCCCAAATCATGTCAAACTCTTTTTCTACTCTAGTATTTAATAATTGCCTTTGCACTCACAACAACTCTTGATAAAATAAAAAACTATCTTTTTTGACAACCACCATGAGCACTCCTATTACATATTATAATAGTACTTCGCACCTGACCAAACTGGGGTCCCCATGTTGTGCGTGCTCTACAAACACAGAAAATTAATAGACACCCTTCAGAAGGATCATCTCACGCTAATGGAAGGAGGCCAGAGTCAGCATAAATGGCTCGCTCTTTCTGACACTTGTTAATTGGACGTAAGGTTAATCTTTGGGGAGTATGACACTACTTCTATAATTTTCAGTCATTTCCATTTATGTCAGGTTATGTTACTTCACCAAGTGGAAAGGTAATATTTTGGTGGTTTTCTCCTACTACTTTGAAGATTTGAGGTAAATCAACTCTGAAAAATTCTCCAAACACCAAAGAAAAATAAATTGAAATAACGAAAGACAGCATTAGATTCAGCTGTGCCACAAAAGAAAGCCTAAATCACTCTAAAAATGATTTCTTAAAATAACTTTGATGAATAATTCACCACTGTAGATGAGATATTCTCTCTGCTCTTCAACTAACCAGATACCCTACAGAAAACTGAAATAGCTATTATAGAGGAATAAACAAGAACCATAGAAAGCAACACAGTGGGGAGACACTGCCAATTAAGTTTTCCAACCCCAAATTTGGCAATTCTTTTTATTTTTAATATTAGGAGACATGCAACATGGAAAACAAGCACAAACTATTGGGTGGTATTGCACTAATGCAAATTTTCTTTATGTAGTCAGCCACGCAGGATCCTCCCTGGTCTTGTGGCAGCACAGCATGCCTGCTCTCACAGTAGAAGTTACCCCACGATGCCCTCATGCAAATTGGGGATTTTGAAGCAGTACACGGGAGTTAATTATTTACGAGAAGTTACGTTCTGCCCAATTTCAGTCATACGTGACACAGCAACATGTGCCTAATTGCTATATTTGACGTGTCAGGCAATATTTAAATATACTCCTTTTATAGTGCTATACAAGTACACCTAAAAGTATATGATATGTTTAGTTATGCAAATGACTGAACTTTGTTCTCTGTCTGCTGGGCTTTTAAATCTCTAAAGACCCTTGGATGAAAGTAAAACAATATGGGCTTAATTAATTATAAAATCAAAGACAACTGTTGTTTAGAAGGGACCTTTGGACGTCTCTAGTCCAGCTCTTCACTCAGAGCAACAGTAACTTCAAAGTTAGATCCAGCTGCCCTGCTCCTCATCCAGCCAAGTTTCAGAAGTCTCTAAAGGAGGAGACGACTCTGTCTCCTTGGGGACCCTGCTCAAGCGCTTAATCACTCTCATGGTGAAAAACCTTTTCTTTATATTCAATCAGAATATCCCTTGCTGCAACTTTGAACTACTGCCGCTTGTCCTCCCGCCGTGCGCCTCTGAGAAGGGTTTGTGTTGCTCATTATAAGCCCTCTTCAGATAGATGGCAATTGGATCTCTCCTTAGCCTTCTCCTGTGGCAGCTCTACCCTACGGCCTTCCCCTGCAGTGGCATCCACAAGTTTGCTGAGGATGCCCTTCACCCCATGCTCCACATTCGTGATGAAAACGCAAAGTATTTATAGCCAAAGCATCAAACATTGAGGAATGGCACTCATAACCAGCTGTTAGATTTCAAACTGTTCACCCCAACCCTTTGAAACTGACGGTTCAGCCAATTTTCAGCCACCTTGTGGTCCACTTTTCTTGTCCATTTCTTCCCTGATTGGCTACAAGGAAGCTATGGGAGATTGTGTCAAAACCTTGAGAGAAGGTAAATGGCATCCCCTCGCCTCCATAGGGTCGGTCACCAAGGAAAGGCACACAGGTTGGCAAGGCATGATTGCCCTTGATAAACCCATGCTCACCACTTCCAGGTCCCTTCTGTCCCTTCTGTGCTTAGAAATGGTTCTCATCAGGTCCAGCTCCGCAATGTTGCACTGCATTGTCAGAGAATGAGGAGCATCAGCATGAAATGCTGTCAAGTTAGAATGGTCTCACGTTATACAAAACATGGTGGCTAATGCCCATGGATTCTCTTCTTTTTGTGTTTATATTAGGCTGCTATAAAGGACACTCGCTGTATCCTGCCTTATTGAGGGTCTTCTTGATGTATTTTTTATCTGGGGCTAAACTGAGGTCACTTGGAAGATAGTTATTTTATATGGAAAATGGAACTGTTTGGTATTCTGGTTGGATCCAAACCTGAATTAATCTTCTTCAACAACCTTGTAAAGTGAATATTTAAAAATGAACAACCTTATCATATTTAAACAGTTTCCAAGCTTAGAGAACATTGGTTTATATATAACAAAGTTAATTTTGTTTATATATGCTGGCTTTTTTCATAAAGAGAGTGATGTAGGGGCAACTACAAAAAGATCAAGAGGGAAAGCGTTTGGCTTTTAATGTGTGTTTCACTAAGCTAACATTAATTACCGATGAAATTTACTATATTATGCTTTTGTCAAGCTATGAACTGCCGATAGATCTTTTCTGAACACAGCAGAGCATCCCAAGAGATTCTTCAGATTCCAGGGACAAAACCAAGTTTACTTTACTTTCTAAAAAAAGCAGCTATGAATTATGGTATCTGTGTTTATGTATTTTAACGTTTCTTACATTGACACACACAGGATGCTATTACACAAAAACTATTCCATCTGAAATTTTATTTTCTGTATCTGACTCTATCTTTGTGCACTAATTGACCTCTCCTATCTCTTGTCCCACCACTTCAGGAATTCTGAACCTGCACTTCTTTTATAGCACTGCAGTAAAAGGACAAAATTTACGAAGTCTTAATGCTACTATAAAAGCAGCTGCAAAACCATCAAAATCTCTTTGGCTGCCTGAGATTGTGCCAGATGGTAAAGAACTGGAAGTATAATAAATGTCACGTTAAGCAAGTGAGATTTGAGGCACGTGCTATGCATCCCACATAAATAAAACACTGCTAAAACTGACCCTCGAGTGATTAGACTCAGGAATAAGCTCTTCTGTAGCCTCAGGAATATCTCAGAATATCTACAATGCAAAGTGTTTCTAATATTCAAAGCACTCACAGTAGTCCGGTTCTTTGCCAAGACCTGACAGCTTAGTGTCACTACATTTCTCTAGATGCCGGGGCTGTGATAAAGCTCAGCTTCCCCGCTCCCCCCACTAGGACTTTCAACAGATTTTTCTCAGAAAAGTAAAACTACAGCCAGCCTCCTTATCCAAAATAGAGAGATGATGAGGAATAAGTGTTGCATTGACACCCAAAGCTATTTCCTTGGGCCTCAGTTACCCCATCACAAAAAAATTACTTGTGTTGAATTGAAAGGTCATTGACTATACAACTGGCTGAGGATTTTCTCTGCTTGGTTGACTGGAATTCTAACATTTTCTTTCCTTTATATAAAAAAAATTAACCCTCTTGCTGTATTTGTACACTGAATCCCTGAGAATGACAGAATCATCCAGGTCGGAAGGGACCTCAGGAGATGTCTAGTCCAACCTCTGGCTCAAAGCAGGGTCAGCGGTCAGGTCAGACCAGTTCACCCATGGCTTTATTCAGTCTCTTCTTGAAAACCTCAGAAGATGGAGACAACACAATCTCTAGGCCTCTGCTCCAGTGCTCGACTACTCTGAAGATGAAAACTCTTTTCCTTAGATGCAATCAATACTTCCCCTGTTTCAGTTGTTTCTCCACTTCTGGCTGTGCACCTTGGTGAAGAGCCTGGCTCTGCTTTATTGATGATCTCCCTGTAGGTATTATAGGGTTGCTATTAGTTCCCCTGAGGCCATCTCTTCTCCAGCCCTGTTGCCTCAGACTCTCTTCACAGGACAAGAGCTTCAGATCTTCAGTTATCCTACAGCCCTCTGCAGAAGCTTTTATCAGGTTATGGGATGACAGTGGGGCTAAGGAGAGTTTATTCTCCTCATTAACGCTCTCACCCTCCCTGGTGGGGCACAAACACCAGGTCCCTCTACAGAGATGCACATGTGTGGTTACATCACTCTTCTTTCCCTCACGTATCCTACCCTCATTCAGAGTGTGGTTTGACCTATCTTCATGTCTAAAAGGAGATGGCAGACATCAAGGCAATGAATTACAGCCATAACATAAAACAAAAAGTATTCTGCGTACAGCACATTAAGTTAATCTGATGTTTTTGCAGGTTGAAAAGACTGCTCTTGACAGTTCTAAGTTCTGTAGTGCAGGGTAGAGGTACCAGCTCGGGTAATTTAAAAGCATTCCTGGCATGAAATGGAAGACTTCACTGCTACCTGCTACATGACAAAGCCCTTCAGCATATGTGAATAAATCACAAGGATTTGAGCTTTAAGGGGTGTGTTTCCCTAAATAAGTTTGAATTGGGGTAACTTCCCATAGCTTGAGAACTGAGCTTTAAGGTCCCTTCTGACCTAAACCATTCTATGACTCTATGACATAGCAGACAGCAGATGACTTCTCTAGGCAGGTAGAAGCAGTGGAGAACACAGATCCCACATGGTGATACGCTGTAAAAACCGCTCTAGTGCTGGCGCGTTTCTATAACATCAGTGAAACATATCTATAGATTATTAAAGAGACAGTTAATGTTGCAGAAAATTTGTATTCTGTTATACCATAAATGGCGGCAGCACAAACCAGACAAGACAAGTAAAAAAGAAAGAGGATGCAAATGGAACTGTTAATAGACATTGAGATGCCTGCACTGTCGCTGAACCTGGTGGCCTTTTACAAAATAATACCGAGGTCAAAGTCACTGCACTCAGCTGGATGATACCTGGGACAAAAAAGAATTCTTGTAGCTTTTGTAGCATTATTAAGAATGGGAATGAATGTCTGAGACACTGAGAGAGGAATTTTAAGACTGTGCAGGGTTCTAGTTTTAAAATAATGATTCAATTTGCATAGTCAGTGGCTGCGTGGTTGCTAATATCAGTTTAAATTTAGAAAGTGTATTGTCTTGCTATGAAAGAAAAGTATATAAAGATTTTTCTCTGCAGATTCATGGAATTCTCCTGCTTCATTATTCTGGAAGAAGGAATATAAAATGAGAAACGCTGAAGTTGAAGAGAATACATCAAGCTGACCTCCCCGAGTTTTATTCAAAACAAATCCTTCCTCCCATGAATGATCCTGTTAGTAAGAACTGATTTTAGAGATAAAGGGTTTAAAATCCTGAGATGCAATGTTTTTTCATGGACTTCTAGACTGCAAAGAGTTGTCTGATTGCTTGGAGATGATTTTGGAAGGTATTTCAAATGTAAGGCTGAACAAGGAAGGCTGTATTATATTACCCATGAGTACAGGATTTTGAGGGTGGCCTTATTAAAGCCAGAGCCAGCTCAAGGCTTCTTATCTGATTGGGTAGGCCGTATTTCATAAGCAAGATCGCATCAAAGAAACACAGGACTTGTAAAATTATTTTCTCCTCTTAACAGAGGCAGTCTATCTAAAACATAAACACTGTATTTGGAAGCTGAATTAGATTCCTATGTCAAGGGAATCTTTAATTATTCAGACATGGCCCTCAGGTCTGATAAAGCCTTACTCATATTGAGGATATATCAAGATCAGCAGTTTTTTCTGCATATAGCTCTAAGCAGCCGAGAACCACATCACACAGTTAACAAACAAACATTTACTGTATTTGTGATATTACAAAAAGAAAACACATAATAAAAGCTGGTATTTCTTCCTCAGCTGACAAGTTTTCTTAGGAAATGAACGATTTAACTACATGGATCTTTTTGTAGCACAGGGGCATTCTTCTCTATGCAAATTATTTTGTCTCTTACCAGTGACCCCATATGGCAGGTTTCCTACTTCCAGACTTCCTGAGATTTTATCAGATTCACGTTAGTACCTTTCATCTTGTGGTTCTGTTTTGATAATAACTTCATCATATCCTTGCTTTGAGGGCTACATTAATTATGAACAAGAATCATCCAGTATTTATCACTGCAGATAGCAGAGAAATCAGAAACTAATCATGATACAAATTAATTAACTACAGGGTGACCTGGATTGTTTAATAGCCTTGATTCATTTATAATTTTCTTTTAATATGGTCAAATGCTAGGTCATAGTCATAGGTCAATGAATGTAATATGTAGGACTGTCATGTTGGAAGTAATAACTCTAAGAAAACCATACATGGTTACAGTGGATAACCAATTAAACATTACACCCTTTTTGAATGATTCATATATCAATCTTCCTCTGTTTTAATTAGGTGGGGATATCAGTTAGAATTGCAGTGTGACTTACCACTGTACATTCAGCAATACTAAAGCTTATTTTTGGTGTTCACGACTGAAAAAGAACATTGGAAAAAATTGAAAAGGTTGAAAAAAGATGCATATGAGTGATTAGGAAAGGAATTTAAAAAGCATGAGCTGTATAATCTCTTAAAAGTAAATCAAGATTAATAATCTTGAACTCTGAAAGGAGAAATCTTTTTGTAGTAAAGAATCTGTTCAAACAGCAGGAAAACTATAACATCATGATCTCAGTGCAAAAGGATAAGCTAAACAGTGAAACTAAAAATGAGATGCCTAACTTTCAACAGTGATTGTTAGTAATCCCTATTGCACGAACTCATGGCATCAGCCAGAAGTTACAAATTCAGTATTATTCTGATTCTGTGGCCTGGGCTACATGAGGTAAATAAGATGATTTTAAGAATCTCTTATGACCTAAAATTAACATCTATATTTGAACCTATGATCTTCTATGGCTTTGAAGAAGTGATCCCTGAACTTCCAGGTTTTCAAGAATTTCCTTCTTCTTGTCAATACTATATAAACATAGTTTCCTATATTCTGCATTTGTGACTTCCTCTTAAGTAAGTTACTACAAAACATCGGAGGCCATATAACCCTGAGCTTTAACACCACAAAAACTCAGATAACAAAATCCCCATGAAGACCACTCCTCATGTTTCTGACATTCTTTGTAGTTTTTGAAGAAGTCTTTTCTGAACCCTGGACTTTTGACGAAGTCATGATAGCCTGGAGACATTTATATTGGGGTTTTTTTTGCATTTAAAATACGTGAACACTTGTCCACAAAAAACATTTGTGGCTGTGACGAAACTACACCTCACACCTTCAGTTTCAGAGAAACTGCTCTCTAGTTTCGAGAACTTTATGCAGCGGTCCCAGAAGAAACACAAGTCTCTCAGTGAAGGTCTACACAGAGCCAATACATACAGAGTGATTCACAGTCTGTAGATTAAACATTCTAAAAGAAATCCCGGGGTCCTCTATGTTGTTTCTCTACTGGGCAAGCAGCTCCACTGCCTTCTGAGAGCGAAAACACCACGCAGTCTGCAAGCAGCTCTGTGCTTACACTTCACTGAAACTATGACCCATGATAAATATAAGACTGTTATTTAGTGGCAGTCACATACCCCTGCTGAGTCACCTGGAGCAAACAGCAGGGAACGGCACACACCAGGCCGTGACTTCACCCACCTCTCTGAAGCGCGGGCTATGGGCAGTCCTGAGGTAACTCAGCCCCTCTGGGCCAACAGTCCCACCGAGAAACCGGCCTGCGGCTGTCCGGGAAAAAACAAGCTCTCCTTTGGGTCGGGAAACGTCTTCCCGGGGGATTTTCCTGGCGGGGCACGGAAATGAGAAAAGCAAAACGAAACTAACGGCGACCTAAGACAGCACAGCAGCCGGTACCTCAGCCCTCAGCTCTCGGGCTCCGCCCCCCGGCTCGCTAGGCCGTTCTGATTTGCCGCAGCACCTCAGAGCGACGGGAGAAACAGCCAATCAGAGCGTGCGTTACCTTGAGGGCGGGAGGGGGGCGTGCGGCCGGCCGGGAGGGGCCGAGCGGCCCTGAGGGAAGGAGCCGCCGCCGCCGCAACCCGCCGTCACCCGGCGTCCCGGCCCCGCTGTGCTATGGAGGACGTGCTGCCCCCGGGCCTGCTGGAGATCTGCCTGCTGGTCGGCGTGCCCCAGGAGCGGGTGAGAGCGCTCCTCCAGGTGAGAAGGGCTGAGGTGAGGTGAGGTGAGGGAGAGCGGTGCCCGCCGGCCCGGCTGGTATGTTGGGGGGCAGCTTCTGTCAGCGGCCCTGGCCGGGCCTCCCTCTCCCACACGGGCTGGAGTGAAACTCTGGGGTTGACTTGTTGCTGTTATCATCGAATAGAGCCGAAATACTTTAGAGAAAACTTGTTTTGACAGGAAGTCGTCAGCCAAGCAGGGATAATTTGGTAGCAGCTTTAAGTAATTACATTTTTTCAAAGGTCTGAGCTTAGGTGAAGAATGCAGTGTAGCTGAAAATAGCAAAATGGTTGAACGATATCCTTTACTTAGTGATATCCCATTTCCCGTCTTCCGTTGGAGAGAAAAGGAAAAGGTACGGGAATAAAACTTGTTAACTCATATCCTTGGGTTGAAATCCCTGTACTGAGATTGAGTTTAGTGCCCTGAATTTGGCACAGCCTGAGCGATTCAGATGCGGCAGAAGTCGGTGGGTTGGTTTCGGCTTTGAATATGTGGTTTACAATTTGTTTACGACTGCAGCCACTTCACACGTGAGTTAACAATTAAAATCCTCTTCCTGATTTCGCTTCATTAAAACGCGCTTTTGTTAAAGATATCTGTGTGGGAGCAGCTGCGGTGCCAGCACGTGCCGAAAAGCCAGGCTGCTCCCAGGGATCTCTGTTGTTTTGTTTGAACTTGAATTTGATTGCGTGCTCTAATAGCATTAGATAAAGAAGTCTTTGTTAAACTTGTTGCCGCTCACTCGCTCAGGAGACGGCTTTTGCTGATGCCAGCTTCTTTAAGTGAGACTGGTTAAGCAGACGTTCAAATTCCAGGATCTTGTTCGTGTATACATTCAAACTAAGGAAATAATAGTGCCATAAATGTAACTGCCAGACTTTAGAGATCGGTGCGTGTGCGTTGTTTCAGCATCTGTGTGAGAAGTAAACCCCAAAGATGTGGAATTTCTTTTTTGTTTTGGTCCACTCAGTTTGATCTCATTGCTTCCAAAAGACCTGTAGAACAGCAAATAGGAAATTGACTACAAATGGTAGAAACCATTTCAATACTCCACTCGCGCTACAGGTTTTTAATTCTTTCTTTGCTCAGGATATAAAATGGAGTGTCAGAAAATAGTTTTTATGCTTGTCAATATTAATGGTAGTAATGTCCCTGCAAGCTGTTGCACCACAGGGATTTCAGTCACTGTAATAGAACAAGTTTATATTGCTCTATTATACTGTGTTTTCTTTTCCTCCTGCACACTATCTACGTTAGGAAATGGTGGAATATGTCTTGTGTCTAATTTCAGGGAATGTAGAAAGAAGAGTCCTTATTGACAGAAAATAAGAACGCTTAAATGGAAAGTAGTGGGCCTGTGATGATATTTACAGGTGAAACAGCAGGGTAAAAATCTTCATAGCACATCAAATCTTGGGCTTGAAAGTGTGTTTGTGCATTCTTAACTTTATTGCAATACGGAATAATAAAGTCAATGAAGTCCTATGAGGACAGGCTGAGAGAGCTGGGGTTTTTCAGCCTGGAGAAGAGAAGGCTCCGGGAGACCTTATAGCAGCCTTCCAATATCTGAAGGGAGCCTACAGGAGAGCTGGGAAGGGACTCTGTCAGGAAGTATAGTGACAGGACAAGGGGTAACGGTTTTAAACTGAAAGAGGGGAGATGTAGATTAGATATCAGGAAGAAATTCTTTACTGTGAGCGTGGTGAGACACTGGAACAGGTTGTCCAGGGAAGTTGTGGATGCCCCATCCCTGGAAGTGTTTAAGGCCAGGCTGGATGGGGCTTTGAGCAACCTGGTCTGGTGGGAGGTGTCCCTGCCCAGGGCAGGGGGGTTGGAACTCGGTGATCTTGAAGGTCCCTTCCAACCCAAACCATTCTATGATTCTATGAAGTCAGAAGGAACCCGCTGTCAAAGTAAGAAAAGTCTTATATGGCTGACATATTGGCGATGTGGGTTCCAGGGAAAAAGTTACAGTTTTGCACTGAAGCTTATGTAACTCAAGTTTCTGGGCTGTCATCCATCAATTGTCCTTATTGCCTTTTGGCAATTATCTTTGTCACTAAGATTTCAATTTGAAGAGATCAAAGGCTGCTATTTTCAGCTAGAGATTACTGTTTTAATGTTGGAATTATGCATTTTGTAAGAATGAGGTGTACGATAGTGAAGATCCTACAACCATCTTTGATGAGACTTCTTTCCCCGAAGTTATCTTCAGCTCTTCAGCTCTATAGCTGGGGTTTGATATGGCAAGTGTGGTCTGTGAGATGTCTCAGATCTTCCTGTTGGGTTCTGTGTCTACTTATCACCATCAGTGGTACAGATCTTATCTCTTACAGTGTCTGCATCATCCTTTCTGGCCTTACTAATGCAGACATAACCACCAAACCAATTTTTTCCTCCTTCTGTAACGCACCCCTGGGCATCAAGTTTTGTGAAAGAAACGGGGTGTGATCAAGGCAGCAGTGTGCACTTGTGGCAGTGAAAAGTAACTGTGTCGTGGCCTGCATCATCAGGACTGTAGCTCACAGGCAAAAGGAAGGGATTATTACTATTACTGTTATTATTTAACACTCCTGGGCTCACATCTGCAATACTGTTCCACATTTGGATACCAGAGAACTGCCGACAAACAGGAGTGAGACCAGAAGAAGCCAAGCTTTACGTGGGCTGGATCACAAGGGGGGAAGAATCCCCTTCCCGAGTGATTTCTGAACCTTGACTGGATGAGACTCAGAGCAACCTGATCTAACTTCAAAGTTATCATTGCTTTGAGCAAAGGGTTGCACTAGAACCTCCAGAAGTCCCTTCCAGGCTAGTTTTTCTAAGGGTTCATACTTTTCCCTGCCCAGTTATTCCTTGAAGAAGCCAGTTCTTTCATGACATTCAAAATGAAATTAACTTCTTCAGTGATGGGAAGAGGAGAATGAGATCAAGGAAACACCAAATAGCTGAGATCACACTCCAGTCTGTGGTTTCAACACACTACTTCTTGTTTGTGTCTAAAACAGTGTAGTCATTGTTAAAAGTCTCTCTTACCGGTGTCCTGTACGACGCTGTTGTTACAAGAACATAATCAGTAAATGGGGATGGAATAAAATCCCTGACTTCTGGAATCTTGCAGAATTACAGGAAAAAAAAGGCATTAACGTTTCCAAGAAGCTACGTATGATGCAAGGACATTTGATAGTAAAAACTGACAGAAGAGAAGCATTTCAAAATGAAGAAGTAACAGTAGAAGCAGAGAATAGAAAATGTTCAAAGAATAGTAGAAACAAGTGAATGTTGTTCTGTGGCTGCCTATTCACTATCCCTGAACTGAAAGGGTAAGAAAATATGACTTTGGCCATAGACATTAATATGAGCTGACTTGAATGCTGACAACTGAGTCACTGGGTCAGCGGCGGTGCTGACAGTGCTGTTCAGGGGAGGAGGAAAAAAAAAAAGGTGTTTAATGCCTGTCTTGTAGTTCAAGATATCGAGGACCTGCCATTTTAGAGGCTGTTGCACTGTGAGGCTATTAAATCCCTGGCTGTCATCCAGCACTTTGTAGCACAGAGATGCCTTGAATGTAAGTCAGGGATTGCCCTGTCAAAGCAACTTTGTAGGAAGACCTCTCTGCAGGGCAAATCTGCCAAGTTAAGATTGCTACCGTTTTGAGTAGCTCTGTGTTTTTCTTGCATAACAGCCTCGGGGCTGAGCCTTAATTCTTAATTTCCTTCTGAAATGTTTAGCTGCATGTTATATTGAGAGTGATTATGTTGGTTTTATCTGCATTTCCAGTTTCTTCACTTGAAATTCATGTCAGGTGCCAGCTAAAGAAAATGACACTTGGAGTTTTTAGCGTGACAGGATATGGCATTCAGTACCCCAATTTGTAACGTGCTTTTTAAAGTCATTGCTATCTTTTGAATATCCCAGTGGATACTTATCTGAACTTTTATCTTTTCCACTCTGATTTCTTTCTAGTTCAGACTCTGTGTGTTCATTAAAAGAGTGTTTTTCTACTTATTTTTATTGAAGTACTTTCTTTCAAGTATCCTATTATAGAATATGGTGGAGCTTAAAATACAGTAACTAATACATCATGAAAGTAAATATTCCTTCTCATTTTTTCCTGTGGTGCTCAAATATGAAGAAAACTACTGGTGGACTCATCTACTAGGACAAATATGCTGAGACTTTCTCTTCAAAAACATGGACAGTGGAAAATTGGCTTCTGTGAAGCAATGGAGCTTTTTATGTTGTAGGGAAATGATGAGAGGCCACTGTTGGTTCTCAAGGAGTATCTTAAATATGAGTTATTCTGATGCATCGTGTCTGAAAGTAAAAGCAGAATGTGTGCTTTATCTGTCTTTGAATCACTTAGCAAAAAGTTGAAAATGAAACAGCTTTTTAGCCACAATGAGACTCGCCTTTCCTGTTTCCAAATGTCCTTTGACTAAACAAAGCTTTTACTTGCTGGTTTGACCTTGCAGGAAGAAATTAAAACTGCAGTGAAGTAATTGAAAACGCAGCTACTTGTCTCTCCTCTATGGTCAAGAATATGAAAAGTGCTCCTAAGTACAAGGAAATCTCCTCTTCTTATCACTTCCTCCACAGGTTTTTCATAACAAGGCAGCAAGGGCTTTCAGTGTAGTGGTACTTCACAAAGCTGCCTTCTAGAAAATGTTGTAATTTTATACACACTCTTGGGATGCCTGTTCCACTTAGTCATCAGTATATGGAGAAATTTTTATGGCTTCATGTTGTACAGTGTCTTAAAATTGTGTTTATTATAACAGCGATTGTTGGTTTTAATTGTACTTTCTTAATTGCCTTATAAAGTTAAAAGTTGTCTTGTAAAAGCTTGTGGTTTTTTTTTTTTGTTTGTTTCTTTGTTTTTGTTTTTTTCCCTGTAGAGGTTATTCTGAGCTAAAAAGTAGCTTTTCCTAAAGCTGAACAAAGGTTTATCAAGGGAGCTCAGCTGTTTTTGTTTTCATTTATTTGTTGCCTGGTTTCTCTTACTACCCGTGTTTATTTACCTAAAGATTAAGTATATCCTAACACTTCAAAGGAGGAAGTGTTGTATTTGATATTTGTTAGTTTTCTTATGCCAAAGGCATAATATTGCTATGATGCATTTTGAATGATGAAGAATGATTCTTTGCCTTCTGAGAATGCCCAGAGCATTCCCCTTGCATTCACATATGTAAAGCAAGAAACTAGAAGAAAAATTAGTTCTTTAGGTAGAAGAAAAGGTGTTTAGACCCACAGTTTTATGGGTAAAGAGAAAACAGGGATGGTTTAAAAAAAATATCAGGATGAGTGTCAACTTAGTGGTTGTTTGTATTTTTTGTTTTGTTTTCTTTTTATAGGGTACTCAAAGAAAACCCAAAAGTCTTCCTCCCCTTGATCCAGAAGTTCTTTCTGTATTTGTGCCTCCGTTTATCAGCAGAGATGATACTCAGGTGATTAATGCTGGTAATAACTTGAATAAAAGTAAACGCCGATCTTTCCGAAAGAAAAAAGAGAGACCAAAGATTGAAAATGTCAAGAGTCTCAACGGGGAGCAGAAAGCACCAGACACTGAAGATATTACAGTTCCAAAGGACATTGATCTTATCGGTTTGCCACAGCTCTGCTTCCCAGGTACGGTAGGGTTCACGCTTCTTAATGAGAACTGTTTTAAAATGTACTTGTTGACCCATAGTGCAGCCAATTTTTTTATTATTATCATCTTCTCTATCTGTTTGCCTTTCACAGTATAAAAAAATGTGTCTGGTTGTGAGCAGGTCAGTGATGAAAGCACCTGAATGGGGTGCTCTGTTGGGCTGTGTTGTGTGAAACAGATCTAATAGCTTCAGTAGCTGCAACACCTGCAATAGGGTGAAGCTGAAAGTCACTTTAGCTCTTAGTGGTAAATCTTGGTTTGAGTGAAGTGCACACAGGTGCATAGTTTTAAAATTAACTTAAAATGACTGAGTACTCTTTCACTTTTCATTTGTTATTAAGATATATCTGAAGTAGTCACTGTTTCCTCCAGGTTTAATTGCAGTAATTTTAATATGCATGTCACTGTTGCAGGCCTTATAAATATCTTGAAGGAAAAAAAATGAACAAAACCCATTTATTGTATTTTGCCGCTTAAAATGCAGAATAATTATATAATATTTTTTCTTCAGTAATGTGCAGCTTACAGCCTTTGTAATAATCCTTATATCAAATAGACTATGCGTGTGCATTTTCATCCCTTAAAATGAGACATTTGTCTTGAAATTAAGTGGAAGTGTGCAGTATTTGTCATGAATCTATTTTCAAGCAGCTGTCGTTAAAAAAAAGCTTTCTGCCTTCATTTCAGGAGGACTTCATGTAACCTCTGAATCAAAAGACGACCACATTCATTTCCTGGTCTTCACAGACGTCTGTGGTAACAGAACATACGGGGTTGTTGCACAATACTACCAGCCTGTGCAAGTATGTTATTTAATTCATTGGCTATGTTAAAACATATCAAAAGATATAAAATAAATTGAAACACTTGGAGAATAATGTAAGGTTTAATTTATAAAATTACTTAACGGATATATTTTAATGTTAGTAGGAATCCAGAACAAATCATACTGTATATTGCCATTGTAAATTAAGTAAATTGGAACAGCATTGCATTAAGATAAACTGTTACGGATTTCAATTAGGAGTCTCAAATATTTAGGAGCAGTCTTTGTCCCTTAGACATTTTTTTTGGTGAAGATTGTATCCTGTGTTCTTTCTAAATATCTTTTGTGCTGAAATTCTTTTTAATACGTATGTCTGAGTCTTGTTGGCTGACGTTTTTCTGAAGAGCTTAAGGGAAATCGATATCCAAATCCCGTTGAAATTTAGAGGGCATTGGGTATTGTACCTCTAGGGTTCTCAAGAAAATATCAGCCATAAATTCATGATTAACATAAACACATTAATCTATAGTTTTCTTGCAGGATGGCTGTATTTCCTCGAATGGGCAGGTCCGTTGGGAATCTGCGCAGAGTGGGAAGATGCCTGCCTGTTTTGTACCATTAGCTATTTGTGTTATATCCAGATATCCATATTTTAATGCCCTCAAGGATTGTCTCTCTTGGTAAGACTTGCTATCCTCTTTGTTTCTTCTGGAAATAACTGTGCAGGTTTTAATACATGGATTTGCATGATGTGATCAGGATAGCTGCATAATGCTAAAGCAGGCGTTAATTTTAAGTTATTTAGTGTGAGATGCGTGGGAGAGGAGAAGAAGAAATGTAATGTGAATGTTACCCACACAATAAGTGCAAGTTCTGAATATCAAGGAAATTAGTTACAATGTTGTCTTCATTTTCTTTGAGGTGTTTCATAAGTCTAGAAAATACTAATTTGCAGGGAACAGATTTTTCAAAGAGTTGGGTTTTTTTTTTGGAAGAGTGTTACCTAGAGTTTTGCCATGCTGGCAAAAGTCACTTTGAAAGCACAAAAACTTCTTTATAATGCATCAAATAAATGTCGTAAGAACATGAATATATGCATTAATAAGTAGTTAATGACACTTTATTATTTAACAAAATAATCTAAGTTAGTTGAGGGAGTACTTGGCTGTCGTAGAACTAGGAGAGAATATTTTAGGATACAGAGTACTTCACTGGTTAGTAACACTCAAGTACTCCGCAGTGTAGATGGGTTAAAAGATAAGCGAACATGGGCTGTTTCACTTATTTTGAGGTTGTGTGTTGCTTTTACTGTTAAATTGTTAAAATCTATGTGCTTCTATTGTGATGTGGATTAAAAACTCCTTGCATCAGGGAGCCTGCCTCTGTACATTGGACATTACTGACTAATCTTCACTTGCAGACCTCTAGTCCAAAGGTAGAAGAGGGTTTTTTTCCCCCAAAATTCCAGGCAATTTCTGGAGTCAAATTTGCAGTCAGTTATTTTCCTTTTGCAGGTATTTGCTTCTTATGCTTAAGTTGAAAGACGTTAGGGTTTTAGGTTGAAGTTTCTAGTTTGTCCTGCTGGTGATTGGTAAGCTGAGCAGGTGAACAAACAAGCAAGGGTGAGCTTCCTGGCTACTAGCTGGGGTGTGTCACTAGCCCCTAACCTAACTCCATACCAGGGTGAGACCTGAGCACTCATTTCCCCATCCCGTGCACCTCTTCTTCCCAGTGCTGTGGGCTTGAATCTGGTTGGAGCACTGACTGGTTTCCCTGGTTTAGATGAAGAGAGCCCTGGAGGGACAAAGCAGTGCCTTCCTCCTGGGCAGTTCAGATGTTCCCTCCGAAAAAAGCTGTGATACCAGAAATGACTCACTCTGGGAGCCCTTAAGAACGAGCGAAGACTCTCTCTGTCATTTTCAAAACATTCATTAAGGTGTTTAATGTGGACAAGGGACTTCAATGTGATGGAAACTAAGTATTCACAGGTTAGTGGGAAATGGAGACCATAGTAAAATAAAAAGGAAATGTTTTGTTTCCCTCTCTCCTTCCCTGCCCGGATCACTTTTTCCATTCCTTATGTTTAAGTCAATTACATCAGCCGTTGGTATTGCAGGAGCTGATTCATTGCTGCCTTTTTCTAGTCTCAAATCTCAAGTAAGCACTAATCTGCATATATAACTCTTACAGCTCTCTGCCTGAGCTGTGGTGTTCTACTATTTATATCCAGTCTTTATAATAGGATTCATGATACTTTTATTCTTTTATACATGCTAGCTTTCCACTAGATAGGAAATAGTATGGATTCAGCTTTTCATTTATAGGGTTCATCAGTGGTTTATATAGTATATTCATAAATGAGTAATTTCTTTAAAGTGAGACATCTCTGAGCTGGGAGAAGCAGTCAAATTGTGAGGGGATTTTTAAACAGCCCACTAGGGAGAAGTGGGAAAATGTTCGGGAAAAACATGGAAAATTCCAGAGTTCAATAGGACAACACCCTTCCACGCTGGTACTGTGTGTTGTCCTGGTCATTTAACAGGGGAATTTGTCATCCAGTTGCACAGCTTTTCTCTTTCCATTTTGCTTCTGCATCTGGAAGTAAGATGCAAGTGTGTGCAACTGGCAGGAGAGGGGGAATGCAAGTGACAAAGCTGCATTTGGGGCTGGCATTTCCCACTGTAATGGAAACTCGACTGATTAAGTTTCCATTATATTTTCTTCTGGATTTTTTTTTTCTTTAGAAATCTATTAATCACCAAGTATTTTCCTTGATACTGTTTGATAATTTCAGAATGTCTGCCCTTCCATTCTTGGTTTTCTTTTTTTTTTTAGGAAAGGCATTTTACTGTGCCAGAGTATACTTGAGTGGGAGGAAAGGAAGGGGTGGAGAGGTACTGTTTTTCCTTATTTTGGTTGTGTAACTGAACTTTTTCCATACGGCATGATACAGCTGCTGGGATGTGTGGCTGTTATGAATGGAATATAAACAATTATAGTAAAGACCTCAATGATATATTTTCAGTGTAGCATCCTGTACAGCTGGGGATGTTTCAGCTTTTTGTAACCTTACAAAACATTGACATTGTTTTCCTGTAAACGAGAAAGGGAGTTACTGTCATTTTGGATGCCTTACCTGTAATCAGGTGGTAGTGGGTTAAAAATGTAATTAAATGTTTTCGTTGACTGAGTCTACTCGAGTAGTAGTGCCTCTTATACTTAACAAATAATAACACGTTCAACAGCACACTTGTATCCTTGGTATGCTTCAGTGGTGTTTTGCAGGATGCTTCAACTGATTAATTATTCTGTGAGTCTGGGGATTTGAAAACACTTGCTGGTGGACCTCAAACCACCTATTTCTAGTGTGTAGCCCTTTCCTCGTGAGAACCAATGGAAAAATGCTATTTGTTATTGCTAATGAAGGCCGAATGTTGAAGTAGCATCTAAAGGGTTCTGCTTCCATTCAGGACCTTCTTGCAGCAGCAGATTTCAATTTCCTCCAGAATTCTGCTGTGCATAGCTTATTTTCTCCACGACCTGCAGTGCACAGGATTGCTTATAGGTGGGATGGTACTTGTTTTCATTCAGAACACTCCTCAAAGGTATTTCATTGTCATAAGCATCCCCAGATAAACCCTGTGTTCCTAAGCTTTTCCAAATGGCAGAGTATAGTAAAAATCACAACTGAAAACTGAGACCAAACTGAGATACAAAGGTAACGTCGAACTGTAAATCCATGTAGGTGCTTTGAACTGCAAGGGGAACTTGCAAACTTTCATCATAGTAATGAAGGGCTTCATTTTAATTAATTTTACAACTAATTCACATATTACTAGCAAACAATGCTTCTGAATCCGGAACAATTTGAATGGAGTGTGTCTGCCTCTCCCCAGAGAAAGCAGATGTGCATCTAGACCTTTCTACAATGCTGTGGCTGTTGGATTATTCTACATCATTATTTGAAAAGGTTCAGTTTTAAATTGAGAGGTTTTGGCACTTCGCACAGGTAGTTTTACCTCAATCTGTTCCACTACATGAAAAGTGAAATATTCCTGGCAGTAATCTCCTTCTGGATGAACTCCCATCTTGGATGGATGAATGGGTTCCTTTCAAACCGTAAATCTTCCAACCTGTGTATTAGTCCTTTCAGCTGCTTTGAGAAAAGGTGGAAGCCTGCAAATAGCTCCCAGCACCGAGGCAATACAAAGGACCTATTCTTAGATATTCTTGCTTTCTGAAACATCTGTCTGTGCACAGTTAATAGAAGTAATGGAAGGTTCATAAACTCCTTAGCTCTCTAGCTTTAATGTTTCAGAGATTACTTCATTTATTTCAGCAGACGTTTGGAGTGCCGAGCTGTCAGCTGCTATTACATTGCGTTAATGGGCACAGTCTACTGATTAGGGAGCTCTTACTGTCCTTATTGGACATCTGCTGCTTTTTCAGCGTCAGGCTCCGCTTGTTTCTCTTGTAACATTTACTAGATGTGTTGATGCTTGCTTTTTGTCTCAAAAAAAATATATTAAATAGCAGGTCTACCTATGCTGTTAGGCCACATCTAAGGTGTTACTAAGTGTGAACAGCATATTTGCTTAAAATGATCACTGTACTGTCTGGTTTTCTTTGATAATTCTTAAATTCCCCTCCCTCTGCCTTCTCTGCACCCGTGAATAGCTGATGGTCTTTTTGGAGATATATGTCTAGTACTCAGCCCAGAGCAATTTCCAAATGGGAATTTAGTGAATTTAAATGTCTCATTAATGCAAATAAAGCTCAGTAATATATGACAGAATATTTTTATTCTGGAATCCAAATACTGTACACAAATATGATGTCCTGGACTCTAATATGTCTCTTGAACTACTCAGTGCTTTCTAGACCACTTCCTGAAGAGTGTGTATTCTTCTGCAGGAAACCAGTAAAACTCAAACTGAAAGAAAACCTCAAAGGAGAATAGAACCATATAAAGTTCCCAGTTTCTGTATATACAGATTTGCAGGCTTAAATTTCTGATTTTGTAAAGGTTTGGGCTTGATTTGTTTGTTTTTTTTTTTTCTTGTCTTTTTTTTTTTTTTTTTTGCTATAAGCATGCACATGAATCCTGTACTGAACAAAGTACCCTTTTGGCTAGAAATACCTAACTTCTTAATTGTTCAGCTTTAGAAATGCTGTTGGATTTAACAGTTTACAGTCTTAATATCATGTATGTTTAAATGTTCATTAATTGATCTGGCATATTATATAAACTGCATGACCTTTGTGGCTTTGACATGGCTAAGGGGATAGAAACATTTGATGGATTTGCACAACTGTATTTGTTCTTTGTTTGGGTAGAAACAATAGCAAAGAGTTCATGCAGGCCTGGGCCTTACCCCAGATATGGCTTTTGCTACACATTCCTCTGCAGTTGTCTGCAGGTGTCTACCAACTCTCTTTTCCTCTGATTTCCATCCCAGGGCTGATGTCTGATGCTTGGGGTGGGAGAAACACTATGGCACTATGTTGCAGCTGTGGGCGTTTCGTTCCTCAAGCAATCTCTATAAGACACTTCCTTTAGCTGCGTCTCACCTATAGGTTTTCTTTGCCATCGTGACACCCAGTCTGCCATCTGCATCCTCTGATATATACGATGCAGTAGTATGTTATGCCTGCAAGTGCAAAAAACCTGCTTCTGACACAGCAGCATCTTTAAAATTAAAGAACAGCTAAAGTATCTAATAAATTAGAAATTAATTATCTGGAATAATAGTTTCATTGCTCTTAATATTTTTTTATAGTTCTAAGTTATCAGCAAAAAGGCTTTTTTTTCTGTTTGCGTGTTACTATTTATAAGTAATTTTCTGTAATTTAATTTCAGCTTACTAGTACAACTGCAACCTTTCAAGGATTTAGATGTTGAGGAGCACATAAAAGAATTTGCAGCAAAATTATTTTTAATACCCAGCCCGCCACCAGGACCACTCCACTTGGTAACTACTGATGCTAAATTTCATAATTACTTTAACATTATGTCTTATAAAGCACTAAGATGTTGTTTTCTATAAACTGGGGGAAGTTCTTCACTGTCACATCAGAGCCTTTACTTGCCGATATAAAACTGATGTCAGTACCTGTGCTTTGAAAATAAGGTTATGTGTTATTAAGATATAAAATAAAGGTGTGACCAGGGTGCAGGCTTGAGCACAGGTATACCAATTTTTAATACTCTTCCAGGAACTACTTGGCTCATGCCAACTATTTACAGTCTGAGATGATGCCTGGGTAGGTCTGGGGACAGCATGATGTAGGTTTTGGTTTCTCAGGGGGCAGCCCACATAATCTCTACTAGAAGTGGCTGGAAGCTCCAGTCTGTAACTGCTCTATAAGAATGGAAGCTTAACTTTCACCTGAACAGTATGCCATTGCCATCTCCTTGAATACACATGTATAAACTCCAGTAAATCACGTTAACTATCTCTCAGCCAAAGCGTAGGAGTTCCCAGTCACGTGTCTTGATACAGAGACACGCTGCCTGATGTGGGTACTCAGGGCTGTCATATTGGTTGAGTGATGGAGCAGGTCCAGAGGAGGCCACGAAGATGATCAGATTGAAGGTGTCTTCCAACCCAATCCATTCATTTTTCAGTATTTTATTCTACTCAAAGTTAAGGAACATAAACTTACAAGTTCTTTGTCAATAAAGAGCGTGGAAACAAAGAAATAGCCAGCTCTGCTACAGGTTTCACAGGGAAGAAAACCTGATATTTGAGTTAATGTATGTTCCTGACAACCATTATGTTCTATGACACGGTGAAATTGCTTGGACTAAGCCCATGGGCAGGTGCACAGCCCAACTTTGTAGTGTGACTGTCAGCTTATTCCCATTTCCTTATAATCCTCTCAAGCTTCAGAAAGCCCCAGCAACACAAAAAACCCCCAACCTTTAAAGTTCCTGTCGTGATTTACACTCGTGTGATTCTCTGGATGGTCACGCAGTAGTGTCACTGAGAAGTAGTGCACTCCCTGGGAGAGAAAAGTGGCCAAAGCCATCAGTTGCTGGAACAACACTTAGAGCTTTGGACTTGTTTTTTTTTTTTATTTATGTCTGAATGACTCTGGAGAAGCAGAACAGTGTGTAGCGGATTAAATGTTCTGGATTGGCAGCTGCCTGGATAAGAGGAGAATCTCACACAAACATTTGTACTCAGTGTAGAAGCTGAGATGTATGGGCTGTATTTTCTTCTTTATAATCCTTCCCAAATCAAGCTAGATGTCAGCTAAGTCAGTGATTTCAGCACACACTCTCTTTTCTCTACTCAAATTGCTTCTCGGGAAGCAGTGCTTCAGCTGTGGACTTCTCCTTAGCTGCTTTCCTTGACCCTGGGATGAGGGGTTAGGAGAAGAGTCAAAAATAGCATTGCTGGGAAATTGGCTGAATGGTTGGCTGAACCAGCTGCACAGTGCTGAAATATGGAGCACGTGCAGGATCTGGCCCCCGGAGTATTTGAACTGGAGTATTTGAAACACTGAAAGAGCTCATTCATTTTGGCTTGATCTGTCTTCTTAACATGAGCACCTGTTCTCAGTTATTTTGTTCATATTTTTTTCTATTTCCTGTATTAATTTTGTCAATACTTTGGATTTCTCAGTTGTATCTACAAATATAAATTCCATTATTTTATTACGCTTATAGCCAAGCAAGTTTAATTCTGTTAAAAGAATATTTATATATATTTTTAAAGTTTTATTGTCTAAACAACCTATGAGAGCGAAAGGAGACGAAAATCTATGTTAATCTTTCAAACTAGTTATGTCTTTTAATATTTCCCTCTCTTTCTATTTCAGTTTTTTGCAGTTTGCAAATATCTGTTTTCTTACTCTCAATTAATGTTAATATGTTGTAGTTGGAACTACAATCCTGAATTAAATGTGTTGTGGAAACATTTTTGTTAGGAAGTAAATGGAAAACATCTGTTATTACAGGTATTTAATATGAAACCACTTCAAATAATAATTCCTTCACGAGAGGATCCGGACAGTCCCATTATTGACTTGGATCTTCATCTTCCATTGTTGTGTTTCAAGCCAAAGCAGGTGCTGCAGGTAAGACTAATTGATACTTTAAAAATGTATTAGAGATTGGCAGTACTGGTAATTTGTAGTTTAGAAAAATCAAGATGTTTAGTCACTGCAAAACCATTATAAGCCCAGGAATTCAGAATAGTATTAGTTTGCATATTAGAGATATGGCGCAATAAAAGACACTTTCTAGTAAGATGTACTGTTATTCGTAGATCAGATTAGATTAAGGCATATTGGATTTATTTCACCTTTTATTTAGCAATAGGTGCGAAATTTCTTAAGCATATAATTTAAAATATAAATGCCCAAGCTGATTGACAGATTTTATATTGAATCTTCGTTAATTGCTACATGCATTTCTACAAGGTTCATAAGAATCTTTTTTCATGTGTAGGAAAGGGACCTGCAGGTTGGATTGATAACAGTTGGCGCTCTAATATAAATAAAGTGTAAATGGTGTAGAAAGACGAGAAAATGCAAAAAGCTAATTGGAAAGAATTTTTTTCAATGTTTCATAGAAATAATTTTGGTTTGGAGCATCCTTTCTAGGTTTTCTGATCCAGCTCCCTGCTCCAAGGCCACTTGTGAAGTTAAATTACGTTGTTCAAGGTCATTGGTATTATTGGTTCCACGTCCTCTAAAAAGAGCAGATTAGAGGCTCTTTCCAGGGATGCTTGTAAACCTCCTCAGTCCTGAAATTAGAAAATACTGGCCTACTTTTTTTGGATGTAGCCATTCTTCCACCCATGTGGGCTTCTGCCCACCTGTACGCGTTATGAATAAAGCTATCTCAAATTCTAAATGGTCCTCTGCAAGTGGGGCATCTGGAGAATGGAGCTTTATGTGCTAGCACCTCTGTGAGATGTCCCACTTACGCCATTAGGTTTGAATTCATCCCATCTAACTTGTGGCACCTGAGGTTGGTGCTTAGCTGCTGTTGGGTCCCTCTCTGCCGTCAGTGGAAAAGGGTGGACATCTCCAGTTAGCTTCCTGAATTCCTCTGGGAAATCACTGGTCTCCAGTGGTGCCATGAGGAATGTGACTAGCTGGAGTCTAGAAGTTCAGCTGAGATGTATAAAACCTAGATAGTCTTTGTGTTCATCATCAAAGACAGTTTTGATTATATCTGGGTATTTTTTACAGGCATTGTACAGTCTAATACCTTTAAAGAAAGGTGACAGGTCTCAGTAGTTCAGCTAAATCCTAGCCTCGTTGACACTGGTGGCAAAACTCTCATTGATTTCCACTGTCACTTTAATTGTCCCTGCTTTTATGTTCTCTTCTTAGTTTTGTAAGAATCCTTAAGTGGACATTATATCAGTTTGTAAATAGGTACAGTAGCTATTAGAAAAAAGAACTTGGGCTGAGTTTCGCAGGCAGATTAAATATTTGTGCATATCTAGTATGTTCTGGATATAACTCTTCATAAACATTCAACATTTTGGTTTTTTTTTTTCCAGATTATGACCTGTATTTTGACTGAGCAGAGAATAGTTTTCTTCTCTTCTGACTGGGCTCGGCTGACGCTCGTTGCTGAATGCTTTATGTTGTACCTTCATCCTCTTCAGTGGCAACACACTTTTGTGCCCATTCTCTCTCGGCATATGCTGGATTTTGTCATGGCCCCGACATCTTTTCTTATGGGATGTCACGTTGATCATTTTGAAGAAGTTAGCATGGTATGTTTTAGACTATTATAACTCGTTCTGTTCACTTTTAGTGCACCTGTCCCCTTAATTCTTTCAGATGCCCCATCCCTGGAGGTGTTCAAAGCCAGGTTGGATGGGGCTTTGAGCAATCTGGTCTGGTGGGAGGTGTCCCTGCCCAGGGCAGGGGGGTTGGAACTCAATGATCTTTAAGGTGCCTTCCAACTCTAACCATTCAATGATTCCCTGCATCTAGAAAGTTGCTTTTGTTATTTAGGTGTGTGAGAAGTGAAGAAATGAAAAGTGATGGAACCATATTGATGTGACCCCTGGCTTATTGGAAAAATCTTGTTGTTGTATCCCTTACCTTTCTCTTCTTTGCAGGATAATATTATGATTTTTGTGAGTTCACATTTCATTTGGGGAAAAACTCTACTTGCATGTCATTTGTATAGTACTAGTACAAGTAGTTTCCCTTCAGATTGGTGAGATTCTGTTTTGCTCAGAGTTTTGTGAGATGAATTAGGTGCCTTTTCCAGGCAGCTGGGTTAAGATTGAGCATGTACTTGAAAAAAAACCTCTGCTGCTGCTGTTCCCCACGGTATTTAATAAAATAAGAGAGAAAAAGCAATGTGAAGATATACTCTCACAATTTTGCTAAGATTTTTTTGGTCTTTTTTCAGTGTCTTACTTAGCTAAGCCTCTTTCAAGGGGTAACATTAATCTTGGTTACCTAAAAAGATTCAATAAAAACTCAGCTTATAGGGCAGGGCTAATGTGAATATACTTTTTTGAGGGGGTTGCATAGTTTTTCTGTGAGTGTTTGAAACCAAACACAGAGAAATTGTGTAAATTTATATTAGATTAATCCATCTCATTATAAGACAAAGTGAAACGGGTCCATCTAGTCAAGTCCAAAATGAGCAACAAGGGCTTTGCCTCCAGGTGATTTTTTTTGTTCGTTAGCGTGTGTTTGAGACTCTTTATATATAAACACTCCCTCTCCCAGGCACCCCACAGGGTAAGTACAGAAGTAGATGCTGTAAACGAGCTTTAAGGGAGCTTCTTCGCATACATATATATGGTTTTGTACATATCTTCTGTGTGTGTACCTTTTTGAGGATAAGCTTAGAGATCCAGTATTAATTTAATACTGTATGAAGAGCATATTAGGTTACCAAATGTTTGTGTGCAGAGATGAGTATCTATCAATTTAATGACCTCTATTTTTCTTGAAATTAATTGTTTAGTTATCTGTATGATCTTCTAGTTGGGAGGGAAAAAAGTCAATAATTTTTTTGTTTTATCTTCTTGGTGAAATAATTAATTGCCTGAGAACTATATAAAGAAGTCATAAATGTTTTTACAGTATATTTACAGTCATTCTATTTTCTTTTATTAAAAGGAAACAGAAGACTTAATTCTAATTAATATTGATAATGGAGATATTACACATTCAAAAATGACTGCAGAGGAAACTGAAATTCCAGATGTTCCAGCACATGCAGCAGAAACTTTCATAAAAAGGTAAAAAGATGCTGAAGTTTTGTTATCATAGCACATAAATCGTGCTTGACCCTCTTTCTAAGCTTTTCATTTTGTATTATTTGTTATATTATTTCATTCATATAAAGCCCATTATGGGGTTTATATGAATGCCAATTAATTGATATACAGGTAACTTTAAGCAGTCAAAATCATAACCATATTTTTTTTGCAACTCCTAGAATGCTTGTTTCTTTTTTATTACTGATAATGGTTATTCTCTGAACTTGACAGTTCTTTACACAGAAGACTGAGTGCGCTGTGATTTATATGCACTAGAGGTATTCCCAGGAATCTTGTTAGCTTGTCAACACTTGCAAATCAATCTTGCGCTTTCTCAAGCGCATCTGAAGATGTGTGAGGCCTAAATGACTTCTTCTTTAAAAGGTATGAAAAACTCGTTGGTGGTAGGATGTAACTTGATGATTTTCTTCTCTGCGTAGGGTGGAGAGTCTTCAGCTGCATTATGATCTAGAGCTCTGCCATCTCCGGGCCAGCACGGATCTTGGTGAACTCCAAACACGCAGAAGGGCTTGGCAACAGAAACTGAATGCAGAAATTCAGCAAACGACTTTGCAGTTCATTGTTAATATCTTTAGGTGAGTGGATATAGTGTTTTTTCTTAGAAGAGCACGTGGTACTGGTGAAGACACTTCCACTGTCACTGAAAATACTCTTATTTTGTCTTACTTAAGAGATTTACAAAATATCTATAAAGTTTTGTGAGGGAACAGACACAGTCTTGGTCACTCTTTTTAGAGGAGAATGAATTCAAGCTGGGACAGGGTAGAAGAGCTGAGAGCGGGACTGGGAGTTCAAAACACCTGTGTCTGTTTTGGCTGATGGAACAAATGCTGAGAACGGGTGAGAGATACCTGGAGATGGCAACTACATGAGAATGAAGGAGGGAGAGGAGATGTTTAAGTTCAAAGACAGAGTGTCAGCACAAGAAATTCTTGGTGTTGAGTGTGTTTTTTAATGACATTTTAATAATGGAATAGGTTTGTGGGGTTTTTTTCTCTAGAAAAAGGTCTAGCTATACTAATTTTTCTTGTTCTTAATCTAATGTAATGTGTTGATACCCACAGTTGCTTTCTCTTACCAGTCTGGGTACTGGTTGTAAATCCTGCTATTACTTGCTTGTACTTGGGGAGGGAATGGAAGTGTGGTAGGTGATTTGCACAAAAAAAAATGCAGCAAATGGATTGCTGGTTCGCATATTTCTTTTCATTTCCTCATTTCTTTTTACATTTACATATTTGACCATGAAAACGAAACTGCCTACCTGATATTTCTAAAGGATCTGATTGTATAGACGGAGGTCTGCAAATAGCTGTGCAAATAACCATCCCCAGCTGTTCCTTCCTGCCTCTTGCTGGAGGTGGTCCTCACTTTGCATCAGCTATCAGATTGCTTACACGAATGTTCCCTATCACTTTCAGTCTGAAGGTGCTGGCTTAATTTCTATAGGTTAATTTCTGTAGTCCAAATACCAGGTCTCTGTTAACCTGTTCACTTGTGTTGGATCAGGTTAGGGAGTCGTTGTACAAGAGGCTGGGCATTCTGGGGGAAAACAGCTGCTGGGTATGGAGGATAGAACAGACTTTATGGCTGGATATAGAAAATGAAATGCATTTCCAACCTGATGTGCTACCGCTGTGGGATTTGGTGGATTTCGGTGTTTGGCAACAATATGTTCCTGATAAAGATGAGGAGAAATGCATTTTGCTGCTGACAGCTTGAACTCTTTAACGCACTAAACGCTTGGCTACAAAAAATGAGCAGATGCTTTGCTCTCAAAGCGATAATATGTTTTGCAAAGGGGTTGATTCTTCTCTTTTTTTCTCCTTTCCTTCAAACTTTCTTTCTTTGTTCTTTTTTTTCAGCCTTGTTTCTTCTGTCTTCTAATGCTGTATCTACCAGCGTCCAGGAGTGAAGGAAAGTAAAATCTCTGATGCAATTGTGCTGCAAGTTGCTACTGTCTTCAGTGAAACTCAGTAGTATTTTTGTGTGTGTGTAGGTTTCATGTTTAAAGCAAACAATGCTAAATTATATAGAATTATATAGAACTATATACTTTTACTAGCCATCTTTTTTCTAAACTGTTACTGGGCTTTTATCCCTGAACTATGAAAGACAAGCGATGTGTAGACTTGTCAGATCTCTGCATGGGTACCAGATTCCCCTTTTGTACTTGGATTCAAATCTTAGCTCACCAACTTATTTTCTTCATTCATGTTATTTCATGGGAATGTCTTATTCCAGGCTACCCAGCATGAGTAGATAATTTAGGATGTAATAATAAAAGGAGCCCTGACTTCAGCCACTTGCACATAACTTAAATAACTTGTCATTTCTTACACCCGGACTTCACTTCAGAGAACAGCTTTTTTTATGAAAAACTCCCACTTTCTGCTCCTGAAACAACTTTTTCTGGCTCACCTTTAGGGCACAGAAGTTACTATTGACGTCTGTTTTTCCAGGGATAGTGTAGGACCTCTGCTGCCTCCTGGGACCATGCATATACTGAAATATGCATCAATTCTCTGTCTGGCTTTCTCTTTTATTTCAATAGTTCTGTCTCTTTAGTTTAACACAATTTCCAGTTGTTGCTGGCTTTATGAGGAGAGTTTGAGAATGTAGCAAAAATTATGTGATCTATAATATTTCATGTACAGCATGAGATCAGATCACATCTTTCAAATTGCCAATGTAGACAGGCAAACTTGTCTTTTTAGCACTCCAGATGGGTTGTATGTGATTCGGGAACTGTGTGTGCAAATATAATTCCAGGATTGTAGCCTAAGTCATGACTTAAATATACAGAAACTCCTCTGTGGGTTACTGAAATTGATTCCACAGACTCTTAAGTGAANATATACAGAAACTCCTCTGTGGGTTACTGAAATTGATTCCACAGACTCTTAAGTGAATTTGCTGATTTGAAAGGACAGTGGCAGCAGGCAGCCTGTCTTATTTCTTAAAAGAGTTTCCATTCTTTTTCTGTGATTCAGTAACTCAGACTTATTAATTAAAACTAAGTTTGCCTTCTGATACTGCAGCATATTTCTATTTTGCCTTCTGATGCTGCAGCAAATTTCTTGTAGTATCAGTGGGCTGCTGCTATGGCAAAAGTTCAGCTTGCTTACAAATCTCCAAGCATATTTATCTATTTATTTATTTTTGTCTCCAGGGAGGTGAAAGACCATCTAAATTATGAACACAGAGTGTTTAACAGTGAAGAATTTCTGAAAACAAGGGCAATCAGCGACCAGCCATTTTACAAAAAGGTAAATTCAGTGTTAAATATGTTGTGATTCTCTGTTATTAATCTGTATTTTAGGATTAATGCCAAAAATTAATAGAGTGGTCACAGTTCGGTCTTTATGGTGCTGTTTAACCACCAACTTTCACAAAATGCTTCACCAAATATCTTTTATTTACTATACAGAGATAAAATTGTAGACAGCATTTTGGAGAGCAGGGTTCTATGTAATTCCAGAGCAAATTAAATGTAGTTCCTTGGGGGTGAGATTAACCTATGGCAGATGGTCAGTAAAGCTACATTTAAACTATATTTTAAGCGTAGGCTCCTGTCCAGGCTGTTTGGACTGAAGCCCATCCATAGACGTGAGTTTTCAGCGAGCCTGTGAGTGCAGCAGAAGGGAGCTGAAATGACACAAATTGTTATTTGCTTTATCTGCAGCCTGAGTGATGGGGCATGGAGCTGGGGATGCCTGCTTGGCTCCGGGCCACGTGCCTGTTTGCCACCGTGTGTCACAGCGAACGCTGCTGGCTCTGAGTGGCACCGGTGTCCCTAGGGCCTGCAGCGTGACAGGGCGTGTGTGATACAGGTTGATTTTTAGCTTACACGAGCTTTACTGGGTGTAACTCTACCTTACATTTATGTGCTGGTGAAGTCCATGAAGTAATATTCAAATAGTGCATAGCCTCAGGGCAGGCCCAGTACTGCTAAAGAGGCCCCAGAGGCTAAAGGACAACCTGAAATCCCCACTTAGTTTTTCTTAGCCCTTCTGCTGACTCAGCTTATTAGATACGGAGTTTGAAACACTGTAGGGGTGGGGAGTTTTTCCATACAAGCCCATACAAACCTTAGGCACCTGCTGTGATCAGCTTGATCCTTCCTTTGGTGTCAGCTTGATCTGCTGAAGCTCAAAAATGACTCAGTTTTCACCCAGTGTATCCAGGGAACCAGGTTTATGTGAGGGATGCAAGTCTGATTTCCTCTGGAGCGTAGGCAGTAGTGGCACATCAGTCTGCCTTTTCTGTAATTGGGTAGGTTTAATTTTCTCGTTAAATGGAGAGTGTCTTGGTCACCAGGCTGTAGGATTTAGAGCAGTTCTCCATGGCCTTGGTGTCGGACTGTCACTGACCATTGGAGGGTGGAGATCCTTTGAAAAGGACGGAAAAAGGTAGGGGGAACAGAGGGAAAGGAGCAGAGAGAGAAGGTGAGATTAGGAGTATGCAGGTTCCTGCAGCAGTATCTTGCAGTGTTAGGGAGGGCACTTCACCCAAAAGTGGGAAGGTTGAGTGTTTCATCCTTGCTATTATTTTACATTAAACTGTTTGCACCTGATTGAATTAATATTTGCCTTCAAAGAATTAAAATAAACTGTTGTGTATGTGAGAAACAGAATTTGCTAAGGGCTTGTGTCTGGCCACGGACAGTGTTCTAGGAGAGCTTGGTCTTGACACAGCAGCCAAAATCCGAAGTTATAAACTGTTATGAATTTTTTTTCTTTTTAACCGTCATGATTATTAACCAAATAAAAAGTTTACCTGAAAAAATAGTTGTTTGGAAGAATGTTACCCTGAACTGGGAGTGTCTGTGGTCAATACCTAATTTCTGAAAGGATGCAAGACATCTTTCTCAGCTTCTTGCACCCATTGATGCAAATATGACATAGTAGTTTTTAACAGATAATTTATTAAGTAGTTCCTTTTTCTAACCAACTGTAAGACACTTCATGCTGTATTTAAGCTTCTCAAAAGTAAAATATTACTGTATCTGCACTTTTTTTTGTGATGCTGTAGTTTGTTTAACCAACATGTGGGATGAATCTTAAAGAGGAGATAGTGTTTATTGGATAAAGCTTGCAACACTAGCAAATGTACTTAAAACCAACCAAACAAAAAAGGAAAAATTGAAAAGAATCTATAATATGTCATTAGGAGAGAAATTAATCTACCCAGAATTTCAAATGAATAGAAACAGTTAAAATATGCTATAAATGAAATAGTGGCAATTTTATTAATTGAAATTTAAAATTCATTTGAAAATCAGATGTGCAGATTTAAGAAGAGCTTTGAGCAGTTGACTCACTTAAATACCAAGTAATCACTGAAATACCAGGTTTGCTTTCAAGTCTAGCTTAGAAGATAGCACAATACAGAGTAGTTACTGGTGGTATCTAGAGTTATGTTAAGAGAACTCCAAAAACCATTAGAAAGGACCCTTTCAGTTCCTGCAGCTGGTCATTTCCCGTACATACAATTGTCAACAACATGCGCCATCTACTGGGGAAATACTTAAAAGCAGAAATCTTAATATTTTTGTAGATGTCTTTCTGTTAATAAGTTTGTAAAGGCTGTATAAACATAAAGCCACAAATCCTGATTATAAAAATATTGTGTCCTGATGCAGTTTGCATTTGATTTTCTGAATGGAGTAGTTTTTTGAGAGCTCTCTGCTAGGACTAATGTTTATCAAATATTCATGTTGTGTTGCCTCAAACCCTGGCTTTTTTCTTGTCTAAATTTGAAATGGTGGGAAATGGTAGCTTTCTGCTTTTCTTTAATTCACCATTGGCTTTTTTTATAGTGTCCTCTCTCCTAAAACTAGCAGTTTGACCTTTTGGATTTTATTTCTGGGTGACACCATGATAATTGCCTTAATAGGGAACAATTTTGGGGGTTTACCAGGGGAAAAGCTGCCTATTGCAAACCGTAGACAATATTAGCATCACTTAGTTATAGGCAGAAAATGCACTGTTAAACTTCAGTAGCAAGAACTGTCTGTTTTGATCAGTTTTTCTCATTTTTATTTGAAAATACAGACAGAGATTACTGTGTGCAACTCAGTTTATATGAAAGTACAGAAAATGAATGGAAACTTGAGTTAGTTCTTCTGTTGTTGAAGCTTTCAAATAAGCTGGTGAAGGGTCTAGAGCACAAATCTGTGAGGAGCTGCTGGAAAAATTTCTTCACTGAAAGGGTTGTCAAGTACTGGAACAGGCTGCCCAGGACGTACCACCATCCCTGGAGGTACTTAAAAGATGTGTAGACATGGTGTTGAGGGACATGGGTTAGTGGTGGTTTTGTCAGTGCTAGGTTTATGGTTGGACTTGATGAGTTTAAAGGTCTTTTCCAACCTAAATGTTTCTATGATTCTATGATTTTTGGTTTTGTGATCGCTAAATCGGAAAATCTCAGCTTTGCATATGTAAAGGTAATAAAAATAAGCAAAACACGCTAATGAAAATGTATTTTGTAAATGATCCACAATTAACCAGTTTGTGTCTTGCAGGTTTTAGAGACCTACATGTTTCACTCTTTTCTTAAAGCTCGTCTGAACAGAAAGATGGATGCTTTCGCTCGACTTGAGTTGAGTACCCAGTCTGAAGAGGACAGGTAAAGTTTTCTCTTTCTTTAGTCTGGTTTTGAATCTTCTATTGGTATCAGTAATAAAACTCCTTTTGACTCTATCTTTAATAGATTAGATCAGCTATGCATAAGATAGAACTAATTGAGAGGATGTTTTATTAAGCTTACTGTAAAAGAGTGATATGAACATGTCCAGCCGTGGCTGTTGAAATTGTAAATTGATATTATAATTGTAACTTAATACTATAATATCCCCCAGAAAATTAATCTGTTAGTAATTTTGTATGTATGTATACTGAATTTTAAAGCTAGTTATATAATTTTAAAATTATTTTTCTCAGGTTTAACTTGATGTTTCATACGCCAAGAAGACTGACAATGGAGAAAATGGCTTCTAAACAATTTAATCAGCAGTACATGATCAATAGGCGTATGGTAATTAGTATGCCTAATCTGCAAGATATCAAGCTGTCAGAGGGCCCTACTAGAAATTCCTCACTTCGAAGGATAGACACAGGTGTTGGTAAGGGAAGGATTTGTTGGACAAATACAGTGTATTTTCTGTTGTCTTTGTGGGTGACATCACCGAATAATTTTCACAGAAACAGTGTCAGATACTGGAAAGAAATGGTGAGCTGGGGTGTTTTGAGCCAGGGCCTGTCTGTGCTGCTTCTTGCACGTTAAATCAGCCTGTAACCTGCTGGAAGCTTTGCTGTGTGGTAAAAGGCTGAATGCCCACAGTAGAATTGATATTGTAGAATTGCCTCTAGAGTCAGTAACCACGTCTGGTCCTTACCCACCTTATGTCCAATTCTCCTCTGCCTTTAAGCATATCTCTGTATAACAAAGCAAGTCCTATAGAAACTGAGTGCTTTTTTTTGTTTGGTTTTAGCTGTGAAAATGCCCTCCAAATCAGTCACTACGTTCAAAATCCCAGAAGTTCACTTTCCTCTGATGTTCCAGTGCGTTCACTCCTACTATACGGACTTCTTCAACCATCTCAGCAAAGCCATAAATACCTTACCGCCCGATAACTCAGCGTTGCTGGCAAGGTACTTCTACCTCCGGGGACTTATTAGCTTGATGCAAGGGAAACTACTAAACGCGCTTTCTGACTTTCAGAACCTAGATAAAACAGACTTGAGAATTTTCCCTACTGATCTTGTAAGAAAAATAGTGGAAACCATGCCTCCTCCTGAGCGTTTTCAAGCAGACCGCAAGCCTGAGCTGAAGAAGCTGATAAGTCGAGTGATGGAAAAACAGAGAGAAGTTATGAAAATAGACGATCACGTGAAAAATTTTGAATTGCCAAAAACACACATGCAACTGGATGATTTTGTGAAGCGAATCCAGGAATCTGGAATTGTCAAAGATGTAGACACTATACATCGGTTATTTGATGCCCTAACAGTAGGTGAGTATAAGATACATTTTGAGTGACCGTCTACGTTGGTCCAATGATAATTTCAAACCTTTTCATTTTGTGAACCAAAATAAAATTTTTCTCTCTAGTTGTTTTTCTTTTTAATTACTATTCAACAATTTCTGGGCCTCTAAAAACTCACAATATGTGAGCTTTATGGACAATTTTATTTAATTCGGATAATTATCGAGAATACATTAAATGTATACAAGAATGTCTATACTTGATTCCTTGTTTTTATTGTGGATGCCACTTATATTTGGGCACGCAATTTACAGTTTTTCTGGTTGTACAGGTGAGGTGGTTTTGTGATCTGATGGTGTGGATTTCTGCTTTGGCAGTAAAGTGAATACAGGACTGTCCTAATTGCTAAGAAAAATACCTCTCTGTTGTAAAACCACTCGGTAACACGACAAAGTGGCAGTCTGTTAAAAATAAACTACCAAAATCCAGAATCCAGGTGGTTACATTTAAATTCCTCTTGGACGGTCATCATAGCAAGAGGAGAGCTTATGTTTATGTTTGAGAGGACTTTCTTCTCTCCTGAATGAGATCTGAATCTCATGATCGATTTCTAAAAACATAGTTTGTGAGTGTTTTTGTAAAATACTATTCACCTCTCTTTATGTGCCAGCTACTCTGGTAACTGTTATATTTTTGTGGCCACAAAGAATTAAACATTGGCCAAAATAGCAACACTGTAGCAAGACTTTCTGAAGCCAGGCGTAGCGCGTATCTTGCAAGAACTTATGTTTGAGATGCTGTTGTCCAAACGATTGAATTCTTAGAATAATTAATGACTTAGAATGCCTATTGCTGAAGTATTTATCTATAGCTTTTATCCCAGGTCGGTAAGTTTGTGATAGAATAAAGAACTGGAAAGTCATAATGAAAAGTGTTCAGTTCAGTAGGGAAGTACAAATCCTCTCCCATCGGCTCACTGGATTTTTGGCATGAACTTAAAAAAGCAAGAACTGGCACAGTGTTTGCTCCCTCCCTCCGTACAGCGGGAAGGGAGGATGCCAGATGCGCAGGATCTATGGCCTCGGCTAACTACAGACCAATCTCTCTACCTCAAGAGAAGAATTTGTCTCTTAACTCTTTTCCAGGCCTATTTTTTATGGTTTTTGCACCTTGCTTACCCATTATGCTAATAGAAGCACAATTATAAAGTTACTATCTTTTAAAGCTATCTTTTTCTGCAAATCTGCATAACCATTTCTGACATTAAATAAGTTTTAAAAATTTTTTAGGACAGCAGAAACAGATTGATCCTGAAACGTTCAGGGATTTCTACAACTACTGGAAAGAAACTGAAGCAGAAGCTCAAGAGGTGAATCTGCCACCGACAGTAATAGAGCATCTAGATAAAAATGAATGTGTCTACAAGTTATCCTGCTCAGTTAAAACTAACTATGGTGTAGGGAAAATAGCTCTGACCCAAAAGCGCTTGTTCCTTTTGACAGAAGGAGGCCGTCCTGGCTATGTCCCGATTGCTGCTTTCAGGGATATAGAGGTGAGCACCAAGTAACTTCTTGTTCTCTTGTGTGTCTATGGATATAAGCCATGTTCCGTGCTGCAGAGATCTGTCTCTCAACTTAAAAGTTTCAGGACGGAGTGTAGGAAACATCTCTGAAGTCAGTAACTTCAGAGTGACTAGATAAAATTCTGGGTCTTTGGACCAAGAATTTCAGGGCTGATGTAGTATGGTTTGCCAGCTGCTAGGGTGACATCAAGTAAAAATCTAGGGGTCATAACCTCTAGATGTAAAGAAAGGTGCAAAGCACAGCATGTGGGATTTAGAGCTTGAGAAGTTTAATAACATGAACATTAATTTTGCTAATTTGAGTGTGGTGTGAGGGAGCCAGCTTGTACCCTCTGTGTAGCGAAGTCTGTATGTTGTTTGAAACTTACATTTTCGTTAAAAACATCTCTGTTTCATGGTGTGTATGGAGAATTGAAATCATTAGCTGTAATTATAAGTAGAGAAAGTTGTCCTGTAGGAGACATTGAGGTGATGGAGCGTGTCCAGAGAAGGGCAATGAAGCTGGTGAGGGGTCTGGAGAACAAGTCTTATGAGGAGCGGCTGAGGGAGCTGGGGTTGTTCAGCCTGGAGAAAAGGAGGCTGAGGGGAGACCTTATGGCTTTCTAAACTACCTGAAAGGAGGGTGTAGAGAGGTGGGGATTGGTCTCTTCTCCCAGTAACAAGCCATAGGACATGAGGCCTCAAGTTGCTCTGGGGGAGGTTTAGATCGGATATTAGGAAAAACACCTACACTGAAAGTGTTACCAAGCATTGGAACGAGCTGCCTAGGGAAGTGATGGAGTCACCACCCCTGAAGGTATTAAAAAGACATGCAGATGTGGGTCAGAGAGACATGGCTTGGTGATGGTTTTTGTCAGTGTTAGGTTGATGGTTGGACTCGATGATCTTCGAGGTCCCTTCCAACCCAGGCAATTCTCTGATTCTATGAGTACTGCACCTTATCTCTGATTTCACGTTGTATCTTCCTCGCTTTCTTTGTTTCCTTACATTCCCAGGAAGTTAAGAGCACGACTGTAGCTTTCCTTCTTTTGAGAATACCTACTCTGAGGATTAAAACGGTATCTAAAAAAGTCTTTGAAGCTAACCTTAAAACCGAGTGTGATCTCTGGTACCTGATAGTGAAAGAAATGTGGGCTGGAAAGAAAATGGCAGATGATCACAAGGTATAAATATGGGAATTTCTAACCAAATAAGTAAAGAGTGTGTCTGTCTCTCTTCTAAATAATTAATGCCTCAGTCTTAGAATTTCTAGGTTTCAACAACTAATAGCTAGCAAATAAACTTTTATTTTTTTTTGTTACTTCTAAATAAAATACTTCTGGAATAATACAAAAAATTAAAAATAAACATTTAAAAATATAAGACATTTTTTCTTCTCATCCATTGGCATGGAACTTTTAATTTACTCACTAGTTCTGTGAAATAGTTTCCTAAGTTCACAATGTATGAGAATAGTTATCATAACTAACAGGAAATTTTTCCCCACCTTGCTTCAAAATATAATGTACAGAAAGAGTTTTGCTGTTCTGGAACCCTGGTGGCTCTAGATCCTTTCAATGAATAGAGCAAGATGTATTCTTGTATGTATTCTTCTGCCACAGAAACCTTGAGAAAAATGATCGTGCCAGCAAGGTTTCCATTTAAACCACGTAATTCTTCGTGACTGCTGAATTTAATAGTGAAAATGTAGTTTGGTGGTTCTTCAGGAGGGATTTGAATATTTTAAGCAAGATGAAACATAATGTTTACTTCCCTCCCGTGAAGAAAGAAAGATGTTCATCCTGTGTCCGCTGTGTGTTTTCTACCAGTGCCAGTCACGTGATTTCGTTTGCACCTCTTGTATCAAGATTGTGCCAGATCTGAAATAATTCTTTTGGCATAATCAATTAATGCTGGCTCCTGGAGTGGAACGTGTAATGTGGGAGCAGGGTTTGACTGCAAATGGCATGAATTATGCTGCAGGGCAGCAACTGGCTCCTGCTTGTGCTAAGCGTGTCGTGGCTTGTGATTGTTGAATGTGGAGCCTTGGAAGAATAATGAGCAATAGATAAACTACAGTAAGATTTTTGTCTTTAGGATCCTCAGTATATTGAGCAAGCACTGACAAACGCTCTCCTAATGGATGCTGTGGTTGGTGCCCTGCAGTCCTCCAAGACCATATATGCAGCCTCCAAACTGTCTTATTTTGACAGGATGAAAAACGAAGGTCAGTCACGTAGCAATGCTACAAAGCCTGCTGTTGTTGCATCATCTGTCTCGGCTCTTTCTGTTTATATTCTGGTTTTCAAACTGATTATCTGTAGAAATAGGAAAAGATGTTAGTTTGATTTCTCTTTCGCAGATGTAGTTTATTAACTAGAATTAATAGAAAGCTTACGGGTTTGGTGTTTTTTTGGCATGGTATGTCTGTCTCACGGTTGGATGAGGTGTTTTTATTGTGGTTGTTTAGGATGCTTGGGTGTTGTATGCAGGCTTCTGCTACCAGAATGCATACCAATGGTGTTTGGGCTCTCTTAGAGTCAGCTATGGCTGGAGGGAAAGAAAAGTGAGAAATGTGAATAAATGGTGCAGAATTATTATTTCATAAGAATTACAGATCTAATTCTTATATCTTAGGTGTAAGTGTGCACTTCATGACCATTTAAAAATCTATTTCAGTGCCTATGACGGTCCCCAAAACAACTTCAGAGACATTAAAGCACAAGATCAACCCTTCAGCTGGGGAGACATTTCCACAGGCAATAGATGTCTTGCTTTATACGCCAGGTAAGGCGATGTATTGCTTTCTTTGTGTTAACTCAGCTTTAATTAGCCTATAAAGCATGTTATCTCATAACACCTGGTATTATGACTGCCTGATTTTGTTCACATTCTGATGTGCTTTGGTTGTGTGTTGAATACTAAACCAGAAAATCATTAAAAAAGAACAATAAGGTTGCATATTAAGATACTCCAAGGCATAGGTTTCACAGTCTTAATTTGTCTTCCTGTGTGTATATGCCTTATAATAGACTTCAATTATGTGTTAATGTGCTGATTTCACGTTAAGACTTCTGCTTCATTTATTGAGCAGGGTGAATGAATGATGCTCCACCATTGACCAATATGCATTATTTTTTTATTTTCTAGTAGATTCATATGGGGGGGTGGTTGAACCACAGTGCAAGGAGTAGAGTTTCCACTTCTTGAAAACCCAGCCAGACCTATATGCCAGTGACTCTCCTTGGATAGTGTGTGATCTGATGTACTATCCATCATGCAATTTAAGTTGATCCCTGAAGAAAGCATTATAGATTTCCTTGTGAGCTTTTGTGTGATACTTGGCACATTTATATCTGACTAATTTAAAAAGCACTGGGAAAAAAAATAGAAAAAGAGAAGTTAAGGACTGGGCATGAATTTCAGTAGCAGATATGTTACTTCTGGAAGTTTCTAACTCTTAACTTCACAACCTTACTAGTCTTCTGATGTACTTAGTCATCAGTGAAAACATTCTCTCTGCTCTGAATGGCTTTGAAGTGTAAGATTAAACCATCAGGTGAACTCAAGAAATAGATGAGAACAAGCACAAATTCTTTGTGAAAGCTGTGTCACTCATTAACTGGTGATGTAAGTTCCAGAACACAGATGCATTTTGTTAGGAAGCTGCTCTGCCTAATAATGGTTTTTCCACATCTCCAAAACTGGTTTATTTTCTTTTATTTCTTTGGCATTCCCTGCTTCATTTCTAGGGCATCTCGATCCTTCAGAAAAACCTGGCAATGCTCATCCCAAATTATGGTGTGCTTTAAATGAGGGGAAGGTGGTGGTCTTTGATGCATCTACCTGGTCTATTCAACAGCACTGTTTCAAAATGGGCCGCTCTAAACTGGTAAGACTGACACACACATCACAATTGCTGCCTTGGCTTGGTGTTTTTATTGCTGTAGCCTGTATAACCCTGAATCACTGTCCTTCTTCAGAAGTTATAGAGAGACATTTGAGTTGCCTGGGCTTCAGTTAACTTAGAGAAATGGAGATTTTTGGAGAAAAATGGAAAGGAGGAGGATTCATAACAAAACAAGTCAACCTGTTTCATAACAAAATAGTTCATAACAAAACAAGTCAGCTGGTGGGAAGTGATGGATTGGGTATCAGAAGGGCCTGCTGGCCTAATGGCATGGCTTCTTGGTGCTAGAGGGTGGGTTTGAAACAGTTGTGGAGAAAGAATAATGGAGAGAATCAATATAAAAAGAAGATGAGATGAGCCCTAAGACTGGATGAAAACTCAGTTTTGCTCTGAAGGACTGGAAACTGGGGAAAGGTGTAAGGAAACCAGGTGGATGATATTGAAAGAGAGATCCAAAAGAAGATGACTCAACCAGCAGGTTAAAGAGTTGCTTGTGAAAGACTAGCTGAAAAAAATAAGTCTTTTGATGAAACTGAACTAGAGGTGCAGACTGAGTGAAAAACAGGCAGGCAAAGGGATTTGATAGGTCACTTGAGTGAAAGCTGAGAAACATCACCGTGGATGAGTGTGGGAAAGAGTCAAAAAGGCAGTGGTAAAGCTAATGGTGAAGAACTGGGTGGAGGGAAGATGGAAATCCAGGAGAAGAGTCAGATACTGACATTCTAAAGAAGAGAGGAGGAAATTTTGGAACTGATGAGACTCGGGAGGGAGAGAAATAAAGAGCTTCTGAATGGGGGAGAAGCTTCAGGAGAGCTTCTGAATGCTGTCCAGAGACATCAGAGAAGACAGTGTTTTCTTAGACAATCCAGAAGAGAGAACTACAGTAACTTCTGTGGTTTCCCCAATGCTCTTTGTAAATTTTACCTTGCTTGAGCCAGGAAACACAGCTTTGAGTCAGTTACCAAGATACATTATTAATCCTATTTACTGAAGGATAAACTCTTAACAGAAGAGATCTGTCCTTTCTCATGATTTATAGAGCAGAGCAAAGGATAGAATACTGGAGTGCCAAGTCTTGATCTCTCACTGTAATCACCAGAAAACTGTAGCATCTTAATATTGCCTTTTTCCGTGTTACATTTTTCTTCTAGATTTTATTTAATCCTTCTTTTTCTCCCCAGACTTGTATGATCATGGTAGAACAGAGTCAAGTGTGGATCGGTTCTCAAGACTCCATTATTTATATAATCAACACCCACAGTATGTCTTGTAATAAGCAACTAAACGATCATCGTTCTGATGTTACAGACATCATTGTGGAGAAGAAGAATGGAATACCCAGGTATATTTAATTACCACGTTTTCTTCCTAAAAATACATATACAAGGAAATGTGAAGGACGTCTGTATGACCAGAAGAGTCATGGACATGTGGAGAATCTTCCTGTGATTAAACAGAAAGCCATTCTATGTAGCTAGTATTCACCAGACCAGAGAATTTGGCCCACAGTGAGCAGAGGACTAGTTAAAATCCAAATAATACAGTATTGTGCTTTGATTAGACTGAAACAAAGGCAAAAAGTTTACTTGTGCTCAAAGAGAAGGAGCCCGTATAGGAAACCAGTGCCCTATTTTCCTAGACCTTGGAAAAAAAGTATTGTTATAAAGGGAGGGGCTTAGCCTGCTAACATAACCCTTCATTTAGCCCATTTTTGTAGCTCCCATGTTGTATTTGGTAAGCTAAGAGTTTTATTTTTAAGAAAAGAGCATTATGTACTTTGGAACAAAGAGGATAAAGGAATGCTTTTTTGGACGAGGATGAGAGCAGCCAGGAATTGGCAGCATCCAATGATGAATCAATACAGATGGGAATTTAAAGACCACTTCATTTTTGCTTAGAGCACAGCATGGACTGGATGTTTACAGCATGCTTCTGGATTTTTCCTGCCTATTTGTAAAAAAAATAAAATAAACCCAATACATTTATGGTTTTGTTCAGGCAAAATACTTCTGGTAGCAGTGGGAAGAGCATTGACTGGAAGCCTTAACTGCTGTCTTCTCATGGGAGCAGCAGCTCCCAGGTCAGACTGGACACCAGCCACAGCTCTGCCAGTGCTGCAGCAGGCGTAACTGGGTTTCCTACTTTGCTTAGGTGGTGTTGGAACCTTCTGAAAAAGGTTTTATCATCTGCAGATGACAGATGTTAGAGGCTAAAAAAAAAAAAAGGATAGTATAATTTGTTTTCCCAGGTGCAGGTCTTGCGGATGGAATCATGCACTTCACTCATAGGAGAGAAACAACAGTATATTTTATTGATATAAAATAGTGAGTTACAGAGTTGAATGGGAAATGCAACAGTGGTTTAACAAGATTCGATGGCAAAGTACAGTTGATTATTTACTGCATGGAGGACAGGGTGGGACAGAACTGTCAGGGAGACCTTCCTGTTAAGTCGAGGTTCAGAAGGGTCCTCCTGACTTTATTAACTCCTTCTCAGAGAGGAGCTTGGGTGCAGCTGGATCCAGTCCTAGTCCCAGACTTGGTTAATGGTTTATGTCTGAAGGATTATATATGCACAATCAATCCTTTATCTCACTTAGCTAAGATTCAAGGTTGAGCATGCTATTAGTCACTTACCAAGCATCTGTTGAGGCAAAGCGTCTCTCAGCCTTGAGGAGTAACCTTGAAAAGCATCCCTACTTATGGGGAGTCCTGATGTGTAGCTTGCTGCTGTGCAGGAGAACTCAACAGGCCCTGGGCTGTCCACTATTTATAGAGTAAAATGATTGACTCATAATCATATTTGCATACCAGTGAGACATCTGGGTCAGTGTTTCAGACAGCCCTTGGCTACTGAGTTGCCATCCGTCCCCCAAAATCCAGAGTAAGCTGGATTCAGCCATCACAACTCCCACTGGTGGTTGTGGCTTAATCGAGGAGGGGGAAGGAGGGTACACTGCCACAGCAGTAGCAAAGAAAAACAGCTTTGAGATATTTTTGTCCTAACTTGAGAGAAAAAGAGAGAAAATCCAACAAGCAACAATGTTCAGGAGAGTTATAGGGAAAATTTTTGTCGTACTTAACTCCTCATGCATGATGTAATGTTAGCCTGCAGTGTTTCCGATGATACACAGTTTGTAAAGTATAATTTTAAGAAGAAGAAAAAAATATCTGTGGTAGAATAATTTGGTTCCAACAGGAGGCATAAGCAGCTTGTAAGTTGGATGCCTGGCTGCAGCCCAGAGCTGTTGGTTGCTTAAATGCACTTTCAGCTGCCTAGAGCCAGCTCCTGAGAATATAACAAGGGGAGAAAAGAAGTTTAGATCCCTAGGGTTCTTGGTGGGCACAGGATGGATGTGCTCCTGTCCACTCAAGACTGGTCACCTTCTTTAAAAGAATTGAAGCAGACTAATTGCTCTCTATTAAAATATTGATAATATCTGTCTTGAAGCCTTTGGGACTTCAGTCCATTTTCTGATGGAAATCCTTACTGTGCTTTACTCTTCCAGTCTCTGAAATAAGAACGTTTGGCTTACTATAAAATGGGTAATTTTGCAAGTAAATCTCTTCTGTGTATGCACTCTGTTCTGAACATGAATGTACACTGTGCTACTGTTGTTATTTTTTTAATCTGTCCCAACAGTGAGGCGTACTCAAGCAGTTTAGATGGAACAGTGATTGCCTGGAACATCAGCACTCTGAAAGTTAACCGTGTCATTCAGCTGCCCTGCCAAAATCTCACTTCTATCAAGCTTCATAATGACCAGCTGTGGTGCTGTAAGTTCATTCCTCAAATAATTTAAAAAAAAAAAACAAACCAAAAAATGTTTTCACATAATGCACTGTTTCATTAGACAGAACAATATATTCATGTCAAACTCAGACTTATGTGGAAGTGATGTTCTCCCCCAATCTCCACTTAGTCTGTTTTCAATACTTTATGGTATTGGTCTGACTTGGTAATCCCCAGACCTGCATTTTGGCCACTTCCAGAAATGCCATCCCCTCTGTAGAAGTTTAGATGCATGAAGTAAAACTTTGTGCTGTAGTAAAAGATCACCTTGAAGTTGTTTCATAAATGGTGACCGATTCAGGAGTTTTGCACTGATTTTTCACTACTGCCATACACAAGAGCCTGCATCCAAACAGATCTTAATAGAACATAAGCTAAAGCCTGGGGAAATTCCCGGTCCCGCTGTGGGCAGCGGCGATGCTGCCGTCGCAGTGGTGGGTTAAGGATTCAGCCCTGTTAACTTTGTAGCACGGACACGTGGTCTCAGGTCTGCAGATAAAAATGTGCACTTGAGAACCTAAGTATGAGACATCCTAATTTTAAGGAGAGTTTGTTCCTTCTCCTCTCATCATTTTTGGACTCTAAACTAGCAGCTGTACGCACTGCAGAATAGCAACCAGTGTTTGGAGAAAGAACAGATCTAAAAATAGATCCTGGGGAAAAACAGGAAGAAATACCTCAAAGATTTCACTGTTGATTGAGAAACAAGACATTTGTTAGATGCATCCATTTTATTTTGCCTTTTTTCTCCATGTTTTATAGAGATGGAGGAAGTAGACACTTCTGTTACTAACTCTTTATCTTTAATACTGAAGGTACTGGAAGTTGCATACTTGTTGTGTCAACTCATGAATTCCGGCTACAGATGAAAATTGAGCATCACCTGAGGGATGTGGGTTCCTGTTTTCTCTGCTTCCAGCTCTTCCCTGAGGTATTATATTTAAACTGTTTAAAAGGAACATGACTATGTGGCATTACAAGCCATAGTTATTTTTTGTGATGTATTTCCTGTCAGCACTGCTCATGTCAAACCTCTCTTTCTGTGCTTTAGAGAGACGAGGTGTGGGTGTCTTATTCAGGGAGTAGTGACCTGTATATCTGGAACGCCAGAGACGTTACAAGTCCACCTCAAAAGATTCATCTTCAAGATTGCTCTGAGATTACTTGTATGATAAGAGTTAAAAATCAGGTGAGAGATATTCGGACTGTTTTTTACCCATTGTGGAATTCTTTACTAAGGTTTTGTTTGCTGGCAGCTCTCGTGGGCTGTCACTGGCTTCCTTACTGGGTGTTCGTGTAGGTACTGGTTTGAAACGTTGATTCCTCTTTGAAATCAGACAGCCCAACACAATTGGCTGTTAGAGGTGTACCCCACAACGCATGTCAAACCAAAAGCCTCATCAGTAATTAAATGCGTGGTGACTTTTATTACCTGAAAATGTCAATGGCTAATGGTAGAAACTGAAATTTTAGCTCCCTTGATATTTAATCTCAGGGCTCCTAAGACTAAGCCTTGGAAAAAGGTTAATAGACAAACAATAAATGCCAGTTAGCCGGCCTATTTTTGTAGATGACCTTTTTCTTGTTTAGTTACCACATTCCTAACTCAACAGAGACCAAAGGAGCCAATGGCTTCCTATCTCAGCATCCTGTGTCCCTGTCATTATCAGCCTCAGGCTGTGTACCTGCTTTTTCTGCATAGTATCAGTAGGTGTGCAAGTGCCTGTAGCTGTGGTATCAGATGGGCTGATACTAAGGTTTACAGCTGCCTTTTCCCCAGCTAAGGAGTCCTGGCTTTTTCCATCTTTTCCTGAACCAGGGGAACCTCAGGGGAGCCAAAAAATCCACCAGGAGCCCACAGCTCACACCACAGCAGCTGAGGACACCTGGGCAGGGTCAGGAGCAATCGTGGCCAAGCCCCAACAGTTATAGTAGAACCCTGTGGGGAGAGCTACTGGCCAGGAGCACCTTGGTCAGAGGGGACAAACGGCATGGCATGGCAGTTTGAGCAGGAAGTGTGCTGTAACTCTGCCAGCTCAACCGTGGAACGATGGTGTCCACCCAGCAGACACTCTAAGCTTCTCTGAGCTCTGCACCCACCACAACTGAGGCATCTTCACCGACAGGGCTCCGATGGGGACATGCTGCCACCCAGGTGCCAGGCTGTGGGGTGTCCCTGCTCCTACACCAGTGAGCAACCTGTGGGAGCTGTGCCCAGGGAGAGGAACTCCTCCGCTTGGTGACAGAGCTCTGGTAGGAGATGAGGAGCTTGAGGAGAACCAGGGAGTCTGAGAGGGAGATGGACATGAACTCCAGCATATACGTGTATCTCATAGTATAGTTTGGGTTGGAAGGAGCCTTCAAAGGTCATCTAGTCCAACTTCCCCTACAGTGAGCAGGGACATCTTCAACTAGATCTTCTCACATATGTAGGAAATTTTCAGTGTTTACTTTTTCTAGCCTGGCAAGAGAGAACCTTCACTGTATCGATGTGGCACCGTGTCCTCAACTGAAATGTAAAGTGTCAAAAAATGACCATAGTTTGGTTTGGTTTTGTTTTCACTCCAGATGTGGGTTGGCAGCAGTGGAAAGTCACAAGGCAAGAGCAAAGGGAAGATCTACGTGATCAGTGCTGAGAAGAAGACGGTGGAGAAAGAGCTGGTTGGTCACACCGATACAGTGAGGGCGCTGTGCTCAGCAGAGGACAGATACGTCCTCAGCGGCTCTGGGAAGGAAGAAGGAAAGATTGCCATTTGGAAAGCTGAATAGTTAAACTGTTCAAAAGATGTCAAAATATGTCTACCTGCGCTGGAAAAAGAAGCGAAGAACCTCAGGCCGTGTTTACTCCAGCATCTTGCTTATATTTCAACCACCTCTCAGTGTTATTTTTTTTGGTATTTATTGAGTTATTTTAGTACCTACATTGTTGTAGAAAATCGAAACGGAAGTGCATCTCTCCTTGCACCTCGTCCTGCTCCTGCACGTTTGATAAATAATGGGAATGTGAATTGAGGGATCACTGCCTTTAAACTTGACATGTTTTGTTGTGGAGGATCAGGGCTGTTGGCCGGGCTGCCTGGTGCAGGTTGCACCGAGAGAGAGCAGAAACCAGTTCAGTAATTCTGCTGGAGCTCTTTCTCATTTGCCTAAAAACATGCGATTTGATACCATCTTTACAGCCTATAATAGCTGGAAATGGTCACCGAAAAGAAAAAAAAAATCTCTAAGTGCCTTTGTTGGATTTACTGTAAATGCTGAGTATCTTTCTGAACTAGATGTACCTGGGAGGACTGGCCGTTCCCCCCGTCTGTATATTTATGGTGCTCTATTATTTAAGATGTAGACACGGACAGGCTCTCCCTGATAGCGCCGAAAGCTCCCTGCTGGTGAAAGAAGATACTTGGGATATTATTAATGACTGTTTTTTAAATTTGTTTTTCCTTTAGAAACAAGGCACAGCACTTGGCGTTTGTAACAGTCTGTGACAGTCATTGTTGTTGGGGTTTTTTCCCCTTCTGAAGCACTTAATTTATTTAATTTCCGTATATATTACAGTTGCTTTTGGAAGCAACCTTCTAGTTCCTGTGCAAACCAACCTCTGCCACTCCTCCCGTCCGTCACCCTTTCTGTAGTTACAGGAACTGCTGTTACTTTGTGTAGAACCTGCTTAATTTTCAAATACTGTAAAGTCATCAAACTACTCTTTAATTCCTGAAGCCAGCATCACGGGGGTGCAGTCTCGGGGACTCTCCTGAGCAGCGTCCCCATACCACGTCCTCACCTCCCTTGTGTTTTTCCCACTGATGACAATTACCTACAAGTAAAGCAATAAATCAAGGCAGATTAGTTTTATCTGTATCAGTGCTGAGTAAAGCGCGATACGGTATTTAATATATTGTAAATAGAAGGAAAAAATGGGCTGCTACTTTTGTTCATAAATACAAAATAGGCCTAACAGAAGTGTAAACTACTGGAAATACTCTCTGTGATATTTCTGATTATTACAATGTGCTGATGAAAGGTTTTATCATATGATGGTAACTGAAGTTTTACCTTTTTAAGTGCATGGGTTTTTTTCAATTATTTCAGAATATTAAACACTATATTGATACTCTGACCTCTCTTTGTACCTTGTTCTTTTTCCTGTGTAAAGGAATATTGTGTATTTCCTGATAGACACTACAAGACTGATGATTTTTAGCACTGACTTGCGTCCTGGCTGTGTACTATGGAGAATAATTCCCTGGATTTTCTTCTCTACATACTCTCCTTTCTCAAACCAGCTTCTGCTGGTGGTGTGTCCTCCTTTGAGCTCCTCATCTCTAACTTCCATGTTCCTTGTTTCCTTCCCTGGCTGCTGCTGGTGGTAAGTGAAATGAATTATTTACTGGATTAAAAGATTTCTCTGTGCAGGGACCCGCAAGCGCCGTTAATGCCACTGTGCTCGCTGCAGAGACGGACTCAGCTGCGCTGACCTGCCGCCGGCCTCTCCTTCCCCTCGTGGATTTCGTTCCTGCTGGACTCCTTGAACCTGGTTTTGCCTTCTCAACTGGTTCCTACCCGGCTTGTGGAAGCCTCAGGTGACACAACCAGCAAATGCCCGTTTTTTGTGATTGTAAATTCTTCTGTTCGTAAAAGACTCCAAAGTAATTTATGGAATAGGAATGTAATTTATTGAGATATCTTCTTTTTAAAAACACTGCTTTCTTTAATACCAGGTGTTGAATAGGAGAAGTGTTTAACCACATCGGACCAAACCATGGGATGCAAAGATCCTGCAAGAAGACTAACCCATCCCCAAGAGCAGGAGCAGCAGCAGGAATTCCAGGGTCTTGGGGAGCACAACGGCGTGTTGGGTTGCCTCTCCTGGTGTGAGGAGAAAGCTCAGGTATGTGTTCAGTTCATTTCAGCTTGGCTCCAGCATTACAGCTGTGGAAATAAACACACAGGAGCAGCGCTGTGGGGTTTTGTTGGGTTTTCAGTGGGTTTTCAGTTATTTCCTGTGGGCCTCTTGATGGTGGGAAGGTGCAGGGAAGGGATCCTCGGATCTCCGGTGGTCCTCTGACTTAAGAGGAGCAGGTTATTCAGCTTGGAGAAGGCTGAGGGGTGACCTCGTGGCAGTCTAGAACTTCCTCACGGGGGGCAGCGGAGGTGGGGTGCTGATGTCTTCTCTCTGGTGACCAGCAAAAGGACATGAGGGAATGGAGTGAAGGTGCATCAGGGGAAGTTCAGATGGAACATTAGGTGGAGGTTCTTCACCGAGAGGGTGGTCAGTCACTGGAACAGGCTCCCCAGGGAAGTGGTTACGGCACCAACCCAGAGTGTCTGGACAATGCTCTTGGTCTTACGGTTTAGTTTTGGGTAGTCCTGTGAGGAGCAGAGAGTTGGACTTGATAATCCTTATGGGTTCCTTCCAACTTGGGACATTCTCTGACTCAAACCAAGGGATGGCAGTGTTGGCTTTCAGAATAACCCAGCTGTGGAGACGGG
>JAHREE010000188.1:6906956-6966047 GCA_033628505.1 Tringa tobata
CAGCCCTGAAGCTGACCCCAGAGACGCCCTTTCTCCGCGGCAGCTTCATCCAGAGATGATCAGGTTTAAATGCCAAGAAACCACCCTCCCCTCCCGCCCCGAGTTCACCAGCACGTAAAACTCCCAGCTAAAAATTGTCACAGCGTTTTCCCAACGACATTCATAAAAATTCAGCACTTGTGATTAAAAAAAAAAAAAACAAAACAAAACAAAACCAAAAAACCCAACAAACGACCTGTCAGTGCTGGTCACCTCTCCCAGTTGCTGCTCCTTCCATCTCCCAGTTCACATCCTGTTCACCCTCTCCTGACAGGCAGCAGACTTGGGAGGAGCTGTCGAGTAAAGGATTGATGACTAAAAGGATTCACGACTAAAAGGATTCCCAGCAGTTTCGCAGAAACTGCCGTAATTGCTTTTTGTTTTGTCTTTTCTTGAAAGTAATTGCAAATAAACCTATTCTGTAGTAATTGCACTAATAAAACCATGAAGTCTAAAATTAACTGTAGCTGTCGGAGCGACAACGTCATGCTCGTGAAAAAGTAATCCATCAAGATGTCTAAGCATTTGATTCAGCTGTTACGTCAGAGAGATCTGAAATGTTCAGACAAAAAAAAAAAAAAAAAGCAAGAGACTATAAGTCAGGATAGCTTCCATTTTCAGTTAGTTTAAAAACAGCCGAAAACTTAATTTTTCTAACTGGCTAATTGTATACACTGTGAGTCTCATGCAGATTAATAAAACTTAGTCGAAATCTAAATGTATTCTTCATAAAAAAAGTGTTCGGAAATGACATTTCTAAGTTGTAGAGAAAGCAATTAGCGTCGTGGCTACCTGTCCAAGCCTAGATTAAGGACTACAGAATTTCATTTACACTTTTGCATGGAACTTTTCTTCTGTCATTTTAGCTACAAGTAGTGAAGATCTTAATTTGTTTTCCTGGGGGGGGAGAGGGGGAAAGAAAAAAAGTCCTTAATCCTGCACCTGCCCTCCCTGGAATGTGGGTGAAGGCGCGGCGATGGCCTCACACGGCTGACTCGCTCTCCGGCTCCGCCGCGGCCGCTCCTTTACGCGTGAGCTTCAGCACCGTCGGCTTCTCGGCGCTCGGGCCGTTGCCCTCGGTGGTCTCCGGAGGACCTAGTCCTTTCTGTTCTTCCTTCGGCTCTTCGTTGACTTCGGGGTAAATCACCAAGAAGGTAGCTGTCAAAAAACCCAGGAAGGATCCCACGGAAGCCACCATGGGAATGACTCTGACCGTGCCGACCACGTCCACCACACCACCCAGCGCAGAGGCCACCAGGATCTGGGAGATGTAAACCTGACAGGACAGAATGGCGCAGTCTATGCCAAATCCTCGCTTTGAGTTCCCCGGGCTGTGGTGAATGTACTGGAAAAAGACAAGAAACATGCATTAGGAGGTAAAAACCCCAAAAATCAAATATTTAAGTGCCAGTATCTTCCTCAAATTTCTCAGAATTCAAGGCCAGTCTGGATGGGGCTTGGAGCAGCCTGGTCTAGTGGGAGGTGTCTCTGCCCATGGCAGGGGGGTTGGAACTGGATGGTCTTTAAGGTCCCTTCCAACCCGACCCATTCTATGAGTCTATGATTTCCAGTCACCTCAATGTATAAAACTTTGATGAACCTGAGTAATGTCAGAAACAAGGTATATAATAAATACTCCACTAATCATTTCATCTCTCTTCATCTACCATACGCACCCAAAGCCTTTTATACCTCAGCCCAAGGTAAAGCCGTGGTGACCCCACTGAGCCAACTTGATGCTAACATCATCTGATTTAAGTGACAGCTCTTGCTATTTCCTATCAAGGACGAATCTGTGCTTTGGCACACATCCCAGCAAAGCAGGTATCTCAAATAATGCCATTTAATAAATCCATTTTGCCACTGTAACCTTTGGAGAAATCATAGAATAGTTTGGGTTGGAAGGGAAGATCATCTTGTTCCAACCCTGCTGCCGTGGGCAGGGACACCTTCCACTAGACCCGGTGACAAATGTGAATGCTCTGCCTTGATTAAAATATTCAAAATATTCCACTTACCTGTTTAATATCATGGTATTGTCCCAAAAGCGCGTAGGGGCAGTAGGAGATACTCATAGAGACTATTCCCATGGTGCTGATCATTATCATGGTGACGTAGACGTTGGGGAATATGGCCATCACTGCCGTGCCCAGAGAAAAACCCAGCGTGCCCAGGATGTAGATCACTTTTATACTAAGGTCATAGTTGTCCAAGTATTTCTGCAACAAGGCTGCAGAGATGAAGAATAGAACATAAATATTAGTCTACTTGGTGAAGTTTCTGATGTGGCCACGACAGCCTGACATGCTGTTTAGGACTCAGACGCCGACAGCGTATTTGGCTTGTCCTAGTGGCACAGCTCTTTGGGAAAAAGACATATTTCTACTTCAGAAACCAAGGAACAAGTGAGCTCAGAGCATTTCTTAAACGCTCCTACAAACCTGAGGCAGAACTCAATGATTTGAGGCTCAAACACATCATGGGCCACTCATTCCATTCATTAATTTTGCCTATTTATTACCTTTATCAGTGCAGGTGATCTGAGCACAGAGATTCTGTTTCTAATGAGAGCACATTTGCTAAACAAAGCAACCAGAGAATTGATGTTCACAGCCACGTTTCAGTCTGTGTTCAGAAACATGGTGCCCACCTGAACTTCAACCTGATGTGTCTCAACAAAGAGGCCGTGCCCACCACACTGATGGGTGCAGACGTGCCTGCACACGCGCTGCAAAAGGCACAATTGAAGTTTGGCAAAAGCTCTCAATTTCAGAGCCTGTATTTCAAACCTAGACTGTGTCTAATTGGTTTATCTGCTCTAACGAAGCACGCAAGAGACTTGGAGAAATATACATTTATAATTTTGATTTTAAAAAGTCTTTGCAAAACCCCTCTGACATATGCTTGAATCTTCTAGCAAGTGTAATTTAGTTTCCTGATGTAACCAAATTACACTTGTGTTTCCTCATGTTGAGATGGAATTTCCCGTGTCCCAGCTTGTGCCTGTTGCCCCTTGTCCTGTCACCAGGCACCACTGAGAAGAGTCTGGCCCCATCCTCTTGACACCCACCCTTTAGGTATTGCTCAGCATTGATGAGATCCCCTCTCAGTCTTCTCTTCTCCAGGCTGAACAGACCCACATCTCTCAGCCTTTCCACATCAGAGACACATCCAGTCCCTCATCATCTTTGTAGCCTCCGCTGGACTCTCTCCAGCAGTTCCCCATCCTTCTTGAACTGGGGAGTCCAGAACTGGACACAGTACTTCAGCTGTGGCCTCACCAGGGCAGAGTAGAGGGGGATGACGACCTCCCTCAACCTGCTGGCCATGCTCTTTTCAATGCAGCCCAGGGGACCATTGGCCTTCTTGGCCACAAGGGCACATTGCTGCCTCACAGTCAACTTGTTGTCCACCAGGACTCCAAGGTCTCTCTCCACCAAGCTTCTCTCCAGCAGGTCAGCCCCTAATCTGTACTGGTGTGTGGGATTATTCCTCTTGAGGCGCAGGACCCTACCCATGCCCTTGTTGAATTTCATCAGGTTCCTCACTGCCCAGCTCTCCAGCCTGTCTAGATCTCATTGAATGGCAGCACAGCCTTCTGGTGTGTCGGCCACCCCTCCCAGTTTTGTGTCATCAGCAAACTCGATGAGGGTCTACTCTGTCTCCTCACCCAGGTCATTGATGAATATATTGAACAAGACCGGACCCAGTAGTGACCCCTGGGGAACACCACGAGTTACATGGGTGTAAACCTTGTGACCAAACAAGGAGGTGATGCTACTGAAGCAAAACCATTTTTGCCTTGCAAATACATACAGGAGGTGTCTGGTTGTTCTTACCTGAACAGACAGCAGCAGTAGCAGCATAAATGACCAGTCCCCAGCATCCCATCTGAACTCCCGCGTTGTAGGCGTGTAACTCAGTGGAGTTAGAAGGGGCCTGCACCAAACGCAAACACAAAGTCGTTTTCTTGTAACGAGCGCATCTTGTAAACGAGCAACTAGAAGCAGGTCTGCCGATGGCAGCTGTTCTCTTACCTTTGGATCGCCCTGAAAGATGACCTGGCCCATGAAATCCGTGTAGAACACAGCTTCAGCAATGATGGAAAACCAAGTCAAGAGGTGACAGACGCACAGTCGCAGCAGTTCCTTTGGCATCTTTAGCATGGACAACCACAAGAGTCTGACAGTGGTCTCCGTTTCCCCTTCTTCGCTCTCCGTGTCTCCGCTTGAATTCGTCGTGCCGCTGGGATTCCTGTGTCGGCACCTCTGTCGCTGCCGCTTCTGCATGTCGTAGATGTCGTTCATGCTGCGCGAGGACTTTATCAAGACGATGGCATTGGCCCGACGGAAGCGATAGCGGTGAGAGCCTATTTTGCCGTAGTAGGAGAAGGTGTAGGAGGGCTGACGGTAGAACATGTGCCTCCGCCTCCGCATGGAGTTTGAGGTACTAGATTGCTTCATGCCTATTCTAGCGTGGCCGTTGAGGAACTCTTTTGGTAGGGAGCCATTCACGTTCGGGACTTTGTCTTCGTTTAAGCGATTATCAAGCAACATTTCCTCCTCTTTCTCGTTGTCCCTGAGGAAAGCAGAGAGGTGGTTGAGTTTGGACTTCATGATCTCTTGGCTTGCGTTGTGGGGAGTGTTTGGATATGAAGCGTCCTGGAAAATGGAGGGTTCGATGTCATGCAGGAAAAGCAGCTCCGATTCAATTTCCAATGTCGCATCGGGCATGTGCAGAACCGAGTCGCTCTTGCTTCTTACAATGTTCACCTCGAGGAACTCCATGTTGAGATCATGCTCTGACTGAACCTCGTCGTGGAACATGGAGGCTCCGTACGGCTCTTCCTCACTAATTACATTCAGCCGATTCAGAGGGGGGAGACTACCGCTGAATTTGACACTGGAAAGCGTGTCTCCTTCGTCATCGATCCTGTCCTGCTGAGGGTTATATTGCTCTTCTTCAATACTAAAAAGGTGGAGAGCAACGGAGACAGAGAAAATAATGGCTGCAAAGAAGAAAAGGACTTGCTCTTGTGATTTAAAAATACTACCCAAGAAGGTCTGTGTCCAGTCCAGCCCTCCTAACATATAACCGATTGCTCCTCCAAGACCTGAGGAAGAGAAAAAATGAGAAGTGAGCTCAGGAAAAATCCACTCAGTCACAACTTGGTCATCAGGAAGACGTGACAGCTGCCAAAAACGTATCAACTAACTCCATACCGGCTGAAAACGCGTGGATGTTAAGGGCCATGTCTTGTTCTTCACTGTCCACCACATCCAACAAGTAGGCCCGAATCGGCCCTTCCGTTGCGTCAGCGCAAAAGTCCAACACCACGACACCGAGCACCGTGAGAACTATTCCAATGGGCTGCTTGTTCGGGACATCGCCAATAGCCAGACCTGAGGGAAAAGGGAAGAGGAACCTGAGCACGTCATTCAAAAAGGGAAAACTACTAAGAGCAGGCTTAACTGCTGAACAGAAGGGTGGGCAACACGCTCATTGGAAACATTCCTTTACAGAGTAAAATGGCAATTTCAACTCTTTGGCACAGATTTATAGGAGGTCGGGGACAAAGATGATGTCTTTACGTCTGTGAGACTGCTGTTTATTTTTCAAAATGTTATTTTTAAAGTATCTCTTAAATCTTTGAGAGCATTTGGATATTATTTTGTGTTCTGCGCCTGTATTTGCCTTCAAACGCTGAAGGCTGTTTTTAGAAGAGACTGCCACAGTGAAAGAGGAAAACATCCAAACCCAACCTGCCAAATCTCATCCATCAGTTACACACCCAGGGAACTGCAGCGCTGACAGCATTCCTGACACCTAACGCCTGGATAAAGCGAAATTTAACCCTCTCTCCTCTCTCTTTGCTTTTCTTAAACGTTCCTATCTTTTAGATGGCTTTTGTAAGCAGAACTTTTAAGGATGAAGCCACGTGAAGGTATTTTGCATTGCAAAAAAAGTCAGCTTCTGGTGAGAGCATGGCATGAAATGCTTTTTGTCTACAGAGTGGAAAGGCGGCGTTAGTACAGAGCTGCAAATTTGTCATGAAACGAAGCAGTGACAAAAGCATGAATTACTTGAATCAGAGAGATTTAAACATTACACATGCAAGGCTCTGATAAAACCATTAGCGTAACTGATGAAAATGACTGTGGAAAGAGATGAACAGGCTAAGCCACCAAAATCATCTAAATCTCAAGTGCTATGATTCTTGCATATTCAATCCTCGCTTATAGCAAGCCCTCGGAATGCTGCAGAATTTATACGTGTCCTACGCTTGGCTGAATCTGACAGTATAAACCACCAACAGTCTCAGTGCTTTAGATTTGTTGGAAACCTGAGCCGAGCACACAGTGGAGAGAACAAGAGTTGAATAAGATCTATACACGGCTGTCCCCCCCCGGGATGTGGCTGTATTGCTATTAGGATTAGAAAACCTCTTTTTTACTATGCTCTTGTGCTCCTTGTTCCCCTCCCGATGTCTCCCGCTGCCAGAAGCCAGGTTATGAAAAAGGCTACGCTACAACCACCACCTCAGTTTTTTGCAGCATCTCCTGTAGCCCCCAACTGAAATCAGGATTGTGAGTAACTGGAGACTAAGGAGAGGAAAGCGTGAACGTAAAATGGGAAGAAGACAGACAATGAGAGCACACAGGGTCCATCTAGAAGAAAATCCGGTTACAAATGAGGCCTTTTCCTGCAAACCAGTGACACCCCCTTTTGCCAGAGAGCGGTAAGAAATGCCTTTTCTTTCTGACAAGTGACACAAGCCACCATTTCAAAAAGTTCAACTAAAGAGAGACTAATACTGCTTTATCATACTGTGCATCTGTTCTAAATAGTAGATCAAGTGCTGTCTGATGCTGATATAAATTGAATGTTAGTAGCAAATCTCTATCTTCTAATAGGGTATGGGGCTAGAGCAGACCATGGAATGGCTCTCACTTCAGCTGAGTTTGCTCCAGGCTCCCTTGGGAGAGGCACAGGTGTGTTTATAGGGCTTTTGAGAAGAGGGTATTTGTTCAAAATCTACCACATCCACGTCCCAGGAATGGATGCATAAAGAATCCAGCTCACTTTCACAGTGCATTTAAAGAACTTTCATTGCACTGGGGTACCTGGAAAACACAGGTTTTCTAGAAAGCTACGCAATAGACTGTATTGCTGTATAACAAAAAATTAATAGAAAAATCAAAGACACTATTTGCCGCTGTATTTATTAGAAGGTGACATACTTCAAAATAAACCTATAAACTGCATATGAGCTTTGCTTGCCAGCATCAATGGCTACTCACCAGCCTCACAGTAAAGAATTTCTTCCTAATACCTAATCTAAATCTCCCCTCTTTCAGTTTCAAACCATTACCCCTTGTCCTATCACTACATTCCCTGACAAAGAGTCCCTCCCTGTCTCTCCTGTAGGCTCCCTTCAGGTACTGGAAGGTCGTTATATAAGGTCTCCCCAGAGCCTTAAATTAAATGAAATTAAATCTTAAATTAAAAAGAGAGCTGTAGTCTAACATCTTGCATGCATCAGGATGAGGAGGAGTAAGTCCTGGAGACACAACTACAAAGTACAATTGATACCATATGATAGCAATTCAAATAATTAATATTTATTGCTTTGCTAAATAAAAAACTCCCGTAAGTTAAGTGTCATTCATCTGAACAGTTTGTCCACTGCAGTTTCAAGAAAATCGACAACCATCATATGGCACCTCAATCTGGCTTTACAAAGCTCACATGCTGAGCCAAGGTAATGTTCCACTCATTTCCCTCAATTAGTAAAACTTCTTCACAATAGAGCTGCATCTAACCACAAAAAAAAAAAAAAAAAAAAGGAGAGCCAAGAGGATATTATTAGGTGCTAAGTTCCTTTCATTTGCATCAGTCCAACCATGATGTAAACATTTCCCCAAATGTACTTGCTGTCACCTCTCCTACACTAAATTTACAAAGAGATTGTAGATTAAGCCGGGTAGTAAACTATGTTCAAGGGAAACTATTTTTACCAGCTTTGATGGGGGCTCAGGAAAAATTATTTTCCCACATAGTTTTTGATAAACAAATATTAACTGTGTTCTGGACATTTTCAATACCGGGTCTAAGAAAAGCACAAGAAAAAGTGAAAAGATAATTTTTTGAAATAATGCTGGAAACAGGATGTGTTGCCAGATATGCATTAAAGGGAAAATGGATCACAACAGGAAACATTTCCCTGTGAACAGGTTGCTACAATTTTCCCATGTCAGGGATCGACCAAATCGGTCTCAGCGACCGCAAACATTACACTGGCAACTATTGTATTAATAACACTGAATTCCCAGTTACAGCTCTGATTGCACAACACCTCGCACAGCGCCGTAACTTTCAAATCAAAACACACAAGGTGGATAGCTCGAAGGCAGCATTGCAGAGATTTCTCACAATTTTAACACTAAGCATCAGTTAAATCAACTGCACGGCCTTATCTTTGCTCCCGACATAAAAGTCTGAAACGGGGATGTGGGCGGGAGATCCGCGCAGGTGATTTCCTCGTTATTTACCTATAACAGAGCCATTAAGGAAAAGGGCAACTCCAAAGAGGACACCAATGCAGAGAGCAAGAATAAAAGGCCGCCGGCGGCCCCAGCTCAGCGTGCAGCGGTCACTGGCCGAACCTATAAGCGGAGTGAAGATCAAGCCCAGGATAGGGCTAAGGAACCAAGTGAGGCTGTAGTATTGTTCAGGAAGACCTAAAAACAAAGACAAAAATGATTTAAAGGTTATGCGGGACACAACGTAAAATTTCACTTTATACACGACATTTTGTTATTCCTTTAAAAGCTGTAAATTGATCGGTAATTTACCTACAGAAAATTCCCTCCCAAATGAAGAAGCCAGTTAAGATTTCTTATCAACAGTTAAAAAACAGCTAAGGAAATCACAGCTCATTTATCTCTCAAACACCCGGGCAATAACAAGGTAACAATAGGTATATTTAAGGTACTGAAATAAAAGTTAAAAAAATAATAACAGATCTATCTAACAGGGAAATCACTAGTCTAGATGAGTTACTACTGTCTAAAAAAATCACAGTTTGGCTGAATTTTGCTGAGTATGCAGATTTTTTTTAATAGGGGGGTTGGTGGGGAGGGCCTCTGTGAAGAATTAACAGCCAAAGTCTGCTGTGGAGAAGCCCGACAGCTTTGTTGCATCCTCTATCCGTTCCTGGACTATAAATCCAAAGATCTTCAGGATGCTTGGAAAGCTGCCTGGTCGTCGGATACACACATCCCCTTCTCAGCAAAACTTTTAATATTCAACAGGAGTTGAACGTTAAAGTGGTAACGTTCATCTAAAAGCACCACCGTAAAGAGTTACTAAAGGTTTAATGGACAGAGAATGATGGACAGAACTTGAGCGTTATATGAAATGTCCCATTTCTAAGCAGAAACACGTTGACTTATAAAATTGAACACTGGACAACAAAAGAAAAAACAACTCTTCATCAAAGTTAGAGAGCAGCTAGAGAGGCTTGCTTATCTCTACCATCCTTGCTTTCTTTTCAGAACTGAGGTGACCATTCATAGGATCAAATGGGGAAAAAAAAACCCGAATTTATTCTATAACATTTACCTGGGAAAAAACTTGTTACAAATAATAATTTCTGGAGAAGAAAAGTGAGCCCCAAAGCTCTGCTTTCCCCCTCTCCAGCAGGGAGAGCAATGGCCTGCAGATGGCAGACTGGCCCAGGAGAGCAGCTGCGCTCGGGTCCGTTGGGATCTGTCTCCCTCCCAGTTTATCAGCACAGGGCAGGTAACCGCTGCGACACGTTTCTTAGCAAAGCATTAAAAACAAAACAACTCATTTCTTGCAGCCCAACTGATGCCAAGACCGCAAAACTCAGTGTCTTTACCCTAGGAAGGAAAACCATTTATTATTCAAAATCACATACTGTGAGTGTGAGCAGTATTTGACCTTTGCTGGTGAGATCAACCTGTACCTTGTGCTCCCCGCGCTGAGCCATCCGTTACCCAGCAGGATTATACCAATCCCTGCCCAAAATAGCCCATGCTGCAAATTTGGAAGTCTAATCTCCTGCTGTTTAAAGTGCCATCAAATCTTGACTAACGATGCTGACGATGCTGACTTCTTCCATGAGATAAATCACGTTTTCCCAAGGCTGGTGCAGAAACATTCTAGGAAAGGCTGAGGGACCTGGGTCTTTTTAGCCTGGAGAAGAGAAGACTGAGGAAGGACCTCATCAATGCTTATAAATACTTCAAGGGTGGGTGTCAGGAGGATGGGGCCAGTCTTTTTTCAGTGGTGCCCAGTGACAGGACAAAAGGTAACAGGCACAAACTTGAATGTAAGAAGTTCCATTTAAACATGAGGAGGAACTTCTACACTTTAAGGGTGGCAGAGCCCTGGAACAGGCTGCCCAGAGAGGTGGTGGAGTCTCCTTCTCTGGAGACATTCCAAACCCACCTGGACACGTTCCTGTGCAACCTGTTCTGGGTGGACCTGCTCTGGCAGGAGGGTTAGACCAGGTGATCTCCAGAGGTCCCCTCCCAGCCCCTATCACTCTGTGATTCTGTGAAAAGATGACATTTTTTGCCCACAACTTACTATAAATAACCAAATTCACCATCAGGATTCCAAATCCAGGTCCAAGGCCAAGGTCTATGTGATTTAACTCATTTTGCAGCAGGTTTTAGATCTCTAGGAACAGGCTGTGATGGCACCTTGGTTCACATCATGGTTCTGACTGCTACCTCTTGTGCAGCTTTTCCAGTTGTTCGGTGATATCTTGACTAACACCAAAGTTTTATCTGGGACATACTTAGCAGGGGGCATATTAGGTTTAAAGCTCTTATTCAGGAATTCATCCTTCCTCCAGATCACAATCTGCAGTTGGGATCAGCTTCTCTTAACGAGCGCTACCCTAATCATAGGTGCAAGTCAGCAAGCCAGTAATCCAAATAAAAGTGCAGGGAAAACCTCTGTCTCCCTGTGGTTTTAACATCCTTTATAACTTTGCCGAGTTCGACAGCCTTCCTGAGCAAGGAGGTTCAGGAATCGTGTGTTTAACTGGCACCTCACCTGCTCCAGGATGACACCTATCACTGCCTGAGCTGGCACACAGATGGAGGGGTAATCTGCTTCAACAAAGATTAATGATGGGAAAGAGGAAACACTGGGTTCAAGGCAAGCAAAACTAGACAGTAGGCAGGTTATGATTCATTCAGGGTGAATGATTTTTCTCTGCAGGACACTTAAAGTACATAAAGGGGCTACAGGAAAGATGAGGAGGGACTCTTGATCAGGGAATGGAGCGATATGAACAAGGGGGAACAGTTTGAAACTGAAAGAGAGGAGATTTAGATATCAGGAAGAAATTCTTTCCTGTGAGGGTGGTGAGACACTGGCCCAGGTTGCCCAGAGAAGCTGTGGATGCCCCATCCCTGGAGGGGTTCAAGGCCAGGCTGGATGGGGCTTTGAGCAACCTGGTCTGGTGGGAGGTGTCCCTGCACATGGCAGGGGGGTTGGAACTGGATGATCTTTAAGTCCCTTCCAACTCTAACCATTCTGTGCTCACCAACATTTGAAATCATTTGATGTCATATCGCTGCAAAAGGGCTGTACGTTGAGAACAGCAGTTTCTTTTCTGAATTATGTTGTGACTTGTGAATGATGAGCTGGGACATCTCAACTGAGCTCATCCATCAGTAAACACTTGAGAGACGTGGGGAAGGATTTGCAGTAAATCATACAGTTGCTTTAAATAAACACAGGGCACAAGGTCTGGCAAGAGCTCCATGACTAGCGTTACAAGCATCATCCTATCTCATATGAATAAACAACCTTAAATAGATAGATATAAGTAAAATGGATACAATTAAGAGACTCTCTTTTAATATCCCAACATCCATTGAGACAACCAACTCATTTTTATGGAGACTATGAGCAGAAAACAACAAGGAAAGGCCAGTACAGCTGGGACAAGCAATAAGGGTGTATATCCGGGGACACTGGGGGCTTGCACAGCTCACTGTCCCTCTGCCCTTGTGGCCACCACTTTTATCTCCAATCTACAAAGGCATGTCTCTGTGGTCTATACAAATTTTAACAGAAGAAGTTCTGGAAACACTTAATCCATTAAAAATGACGATTTCTGCAGCGAATTAAAACTTGTTTACAAATATTTTTCCTTCAACTGCAAAAACTTCACATTTCTAAATGGGAAAGACAGGGTTTTTTTTACGCTCTATAACCACAGTTAACCAACTGTCATAAAAATGTCCTAAGATTATTAAAAAACACAGTGATTTTTACTGCCAGCGTGACTGACTTCAGTACTTTCAAGGTCAATGTTGGATGTAATAACTCCCCATCAGATTAAGGCCTGCATTCTGCTTTGATTTTACAGGCCAGTAAAAGAAAGGAAAAAAGGGTTCTTTACCTCTGTTACGTGCCTACAATTAGGGAGCCTTATCTTTCTGTGTCAGAGGAGAGAGACCGAAATGCTTTCTTGAGAAGGCTTTATATTCGCTGATTGAAAAGGGTGATCTTCCTAACATTGAAGTATTATAAATAAAAGCCTAAATCCAAATATTTACATTGAAAATGGCTTACTTTGCAAAAGACACGAATCTCAATGATTGCAGAACAGAGCTTTTATGGAAGGGCAAAAAGGACACTTAGAAAACCACAAACTTTATGTTTGGAGATCCTTCTTTAGACAAACCACTTCAATCTTCTTTTTTTATTGAACTACTCTTTGGCAGCCAAAATATCTATCTTTAGAAATAGAGGCCATGATAAAAATCTATACAAGAATTTATAGCCCCATGCCAAGAAAAATGGAAGAATTTCTAAAAAGCTTTCAGTGCTCCTCCAAGTAAACAGGAAAGGGATAACTTTCAAGTGAAACACCTATTCCCACAGATTGTATAATGGTAGGAACCATCAACACGAGCACAACCTGCTTCTTCTCTTGCTGGAGAAGTCATGCTATAGGATGACTTCTTCTGTAACTGAAGTGATGGGGCTCTTATAAATGGCATTCCGAGTGTAAGCCAGCAGTTTATAAAATCATTGTATGTTTTTTATATACAGTTATTCAGAATTCAAAATAGTTATAATTTATTAAGTGAAGCGTATGACTTTTCTTTATCATAAGTATGTAAACAGTGATATTGTCGCATTAGAATTTAGTTGGTTACTCAAGTGGAAAACTACTGAGTGGGGTTAGAGAAGATTCCTGGTAGGGAACTGGTGCACACACAAGCTAAAATAAAACAGCACAGGAAAAATTCATTCGTTGGTGGGAGAATTCCCTCCTGAACCTGTCTGAGGGATGGCAGACTGCTCACCTGAACAGTGTTTGGGCAGGCAAACACAGCAATCGTTTCAGCAACAGGTAAGAAAGTTAGTTACCCAAAGCTTCCTGCTTCATTTGCTTGTTATAGATTAAAGTTGAGATGTGGTATTGATAAGCCATAGTCTACCCAGGGACACAAAACTCTGCCAGACAACAGTTCCTAGAAGAGCTCCCAGCCATGTTCTACCATGGGTCTTCCAGGAAAGAGCTTTCCGAGGCCCTGAGCGATACCTCCACTGTCCCATGAAACAAGACTTCAAAACACACCTTGGAGATGTTCTCCATAAAATTCATGCCTCATACTGGCAGAGTCTACAGGTTCTTCACCATTCCAAGAGTAGGTTTGCTTTAGCGCTAGACATTTTGATATAAATGAGAAGGTTCCAGACAGGCAAGGACAACTCCAAACCCAAAATACTTTTTTCCCTCAAAAGAGGCTGTTCTGGTTTTAGTATCTTGAATGTCTGCATACGTGATACGCATATTTAGGTTGGCGTGCACGATTTGGCAGTAGAAGTAAAATAAATAGAAGACTGAAAATTGGAATACTTAAGAGATAGTGCATATACATGTATATATGCATATATATAGATATATGTTTTCCAAAAGTTTGCTGCCTCACAACACGAATGAGCTCCAGTAATAAAACTTTATAGAAATGACATCTGCGAAGGGCAGCACCAGGCAGTCAAGGAACACAATTCCTTTCTCTGTATGTATATGCTGCTGTACCCACACAACTTGACCATATTTCAATACGGGAAGACAGTTAAGAAGGCATCCAAGCCAGAATGAGATGACAGTGAGTAGAAACAAAGAGATAAAGGGAATATTTTGACATCTAGAAGTTCCTTCTGATATCTCCATCTAGTGGCAAGGCCTCAGATGCAGCACGTATTTAAATAAACTTGGCTACGGTGCTGTGCCCGGCCAGCAGCCCTGCAGCATCCAGCCTCTGATGTGCAGAACAGATGTAGGGATGCTGGCTTTGACTAGATTTCCAGGCAGCACCGCACAACAAGCTTGTCATCCCCACGTCTGCCTGGCCACGACCTCTTACTGCCAAACGACAAACGTCCCAACCACCGAGAGCTGCTCTACCCACCTGGAACAGGCTCTAACTGGGCTGGGACCGATTCTGTATGGCCAAGAGAAGTATCCCGCAGCAAATGCTTTGCCAGAAGCTGCTCAGACTCACAGGAGGACTCCAAGGCCAAGGCAGCTGCATCCCATTACCAGTTTAATGCTGTTCCTTTATTTTGTCTGTAATTTTCCACCGCCATGCTTGCCTTGCCAGGTAGCAGCAGCTCTAACAGCGAACCGCCATCCGCCAACTTGGAAAAGTAACCTGGTGGCCTCTTGGGGGGAGGAATAATAACTGGAGGATTATTATTTAGCCTTTTACTGACAGCTAATCTGAGGAAACACCGAGGAGGGAAAAAACATATCGGATAAACAAGGTTAGCATTTGTGCCGTGAACTGAATGTGGAGCAGGTCACAAGGCAGACTCAGAAGTCTCATACAAATCAGTGAGAAAAAGAGCAAAACACAACAACAGCTTCTGTTACCAGCGACGACTGCCACTGAGACCCTTGTAATATGGCATTTCCCAGCCAGCTACAAACAAACAGGACACTGGCTTCTAGTAAATAAGGGTTTGTTTTTTCCCAGACAAAAAAAGTGCCCAACAATAGTGGGACCAGCACTGCTCACGGTTCACAGGAAATGCTCACTGTGTCACCATCAGTCTCAGGGCTGCGTGAGGTCACGAGTTACATGGAAGAAAGATTAAGCCACATGCAGCAGTTTCTATTCAAAACCTCTTTTTGATAAGTTCTATTGGGGGAAAAATAGTTCTTTATAAGCTTAACAATAAGATCTGATATGGGAATAGGATGCTAAGCTCCTATTTTCATTTGTCAGAAATCATCACCTAGAGACTTGTTTATACTCTTAAAGTAAACACCATACACATTTCTGAACTTACACAAGAAGCTGTCATGCCCTGCAAATACTTTGTATTCTGCAATTTCATCCCTCTATAAAATACTGTGTGCTGCTAAAAATACATTTACATTGATCTGTTTAAAATGCATTGCTTATACAAGCTGCTTTGTTTAGACTGTATTTTTTAAAGAGCGTAGCAAGCAAAATCAATGCTTGTCAAAAAGCTGTGAAAAACTTAGAACCCCGATATCTGCTCTTCATCTTCTTACAACAGAAGAATAGAAACCATCACAAACTCAAGCATTGTAGCTTTGCAGTGTCTGTATAAGGAATAGGGATTTCAGAATTGAGCTGTAATAATTTCATAAATGCACCCTGGTATCCACTCACTTATATTTAAAATAAAAATACAGAGTTGCCCCACATTTGGGTCCCCCAGAGAAACTGCAAACAAGCTGCTCTGCCTGTTTTGAGAACTGTACCACCATGAAACTTCAACCACAAATCCTTTCGCTTCTTGCTATCTCCCCTCAGATTTTAGGACTTCCAATGCCTTAGAGCTCGTGTGGGACTCCAAGCTGCCAAAAAACCCCAAACCTGAGCCAATGTATGTCGAACCAATGCACTGGAACAGGCTTGACTGGTGATCTGAGTACTACTGGAGTACAGTCAGCCCTTGTGCTTGGAGTTCATTGCACCCGTGAGAAATCACCTTCCTAACTTCTGGATTGAAATAGGAACTCTGACTAACAGGGAAGGGATATGAAAAAAAACCCAGGAATTACTCCTGGTGCCCATTACCATGATTTGAGCAGCTTCCAAATATGGGAGTATAAGCTTTAAATAAGGAAATAACTTTAAGTACTACTTGACATCAGAGTGTGATACCATATGAGACGAGATTTGCACCCCTAATGCTACAGTATCTTAGGGCTGCTGGTGTGAGAAGAAACAAAGCCTTATACCAGACTTCATTTTTATGTGAAAATTTGGCTCTTCATTAAATTATGCCTTCCCAACCTGTAGGATAAGACAACACTTGCTCAAGCCAAGTGCTTGTTCAGAAGCTGCTCTTAACAAGCTGCAAATTGCACAACAATACTGGAGGGAAATTACACTGACCAGTATGTGCGATCGATTTGGTTGCAAGCAGGCAGGTGGAAGAACTCAGAATAAAATCGGTACCCTGAGGTTCTTAATAACTGCTAGCTTTCTACATAAAAACGATCCCCTGTCAACTTGTCAGGCATCTTTATTCCCTCAGTGTCTCAGAAATGACCTATTGCAATAAACACCACATAAAATAGGAGCGATATCAAAACCGTGGCTAAAATCTTCCCACTGGTAAAATTCACATCCTGAAATTCTTCTTGTGCCTGTCAAATAAGAGCTCTTCTGCTTAGGCTGCAACATTCACAAGCTGTCAGCACGTTATATACATCTTATATAGGCAGGAGGACGTGCAATCTCCACAGTCTGAATGTACTTTTCTGGAAGACAAACTATCACCCAGTTGCAAAAAGTGCATCCTTTCCTTCCCCCTCCTGTTTAGCTCCTCTGTCTTAAGGACTCCTTGGCTTAAGGACAAGACTATTGATGAAAGCTGGATCTAGATTTGAGATATATGAACAAATAATCAACAGGAATACTAAAAGGATTAAATCAGGTTAGAGATGCTGGAAAACCTGTCATAGAATCATGGAATCACAGAATGTTTAGAGTTGGAAGGGATCTTAAAGATCAAGTTCCAACCCCCCTGCCCTGGGCAGGGACACCTCCCACCAGACCAGGTTGCTCCAAGCCCCATCCAGCCTGGCCTTGAACCCCTCCAGGGATGGGGCAGCCACAGCTTCTCTGGGCAACCTGGGCCAGGGTCTCCCACCCCCACAGGTGAGAATTTCTTCCTGATATCTAATCTAAATCTCCCCTATTTCAATTTAAAACCTTTCCCCCTCATTCTATCACTCTACTCCATGATAAAAGAGTCCCTCCCCATTTCTCCTGTTTCCTTTAAAGTTGTATTTCAAATTTTAAATTTTCTTAGTAGCTGGATGCAAACAAGTCACACTTTTACTGCGGAAACAAATTGCAAAAATTTGGAAACTGTTACAACTGCTACAATGCCATGTCTACAACTAGACTGGAGCCACCCATTTTGAAAGGGCAACTAACTTGGTCATAAAACAACACTCCAGCTCTCCAACAGCTTCAGTGCAGACATATTAGCACAGTGTTTCGTGTAGAGAGTCCTGGAGGTGTTTTTAAGCCGTAGGAGAGTAATATCCCCTTCTGGGAAAGCTATTCTGCCTTTCGGTACAGCTTTTGAAATGATCCATGCAATAGCTCGCCAGCAGCGACCAGGTTGAGTTAAATACCACTTCTGAAAAATGGAATTAAGGAAATAAGCGACAGGCCTCTTAAAGGATTTCATCATCCAGTTTTCCCATTTTCTGTCTCGGCTCAATTATTGCTTCTCAACCTCCTACAACCGTCCTCCCCGTCTCATATTTGGCAGCCGTGGGAGTCATCAGCGTTTCATTAAGCTCTGCTGCTCTACTGCCGTTCTGCCAAAGTTGTAGAAAGGTTTATGCGGCTTCCCCGACAATTCCTAGTTTATAACCCAGTTTTATGGTGCTGTGTCAGGAAAGAGAAGCATATGTTAAGAGAAGGGAGCCAAAGGTACGTGTGGAAGGGGGAGAGGGGAAGCAAAAGCCTGAGAACAGCTGAGGCATCGGGGAAAGAACGCAGGCGCCGATCCGCAGGCAGGCAAATGCGGTCTTCCTTTTAGCACGATCACAAATGCTGTCAAGTAAAGCTTTTAAAGCTTTAAATATTTAAAGTTTCTAACCCTCCTACTAACCTACTTCCACAGGGGTAACCTGTAGTAATTCAGGTAGATTATTTCTAGCTTACTGCCCTTATAGCAATCTAGTTTTCTACTTCCTTAACCGATACAGCAAGCAATTGCTAAGAGAAAAATATGCCAATATTAGCTACTCCTGCTGGGATCAGAGGCAACACATATGACATGCTCTGCTTAAGGAAAGACCAAAGAATCAATTCCTGTTGTAGATTATTTTTACTGTAGTGAAAATGCTTAGCAATTCCTACAGGCTGCACAGAATTGTATCCTATAGCGAAAGTGCTTAGCAATTCCTATAGGCTGCACGGAATTATATCCTCACCAAAGCTATGCTATTTATTTTTGCCAGGGTACATTCAGACCAGTGAAAAGCACCAGGTTTGCTCAAAGCCAGAAGCCAAACCTTTGACACTCAAACACTGAGAGTGCCAAACAAGCTTTCTCTGTGCTGCAGCAGGTAATTAAGATCCAGAAAGGGCAAGGAAACACGACATTGCCAAGAGCCCAACAACTGCTGAAACTGAGTCACTGGAGGTTTCTAGATTATCTGTGCCTTCCTTTTGGGCTCTTGGGAAACTTGTTTTTAACTTTTCTTCCCCTCTCACTTATTAACCAATATTTAGAATTGTGTCACTCTGACACTAATAATAAATTTGGATCACAGTGCTTAACGAGCTGAAATTGAATATAGATTAAATCTGATGCAACTTCCAGTGTGCTGAACCAGCAGTGATAAAAAAAAGAAATCCTTTTAACCTCCACCAAAGAGTGGTTTCAGGGACATAACAAAGGTGTTTACATTAAATAAAAAGCTGAGAATTTTCTTCACGGTCCCAGAAAAACGTAGGTTGTATTCAGCTACACATATATATAACCACCCGAGGCGAACTTCCCAACGTCAGTGAATTTATTCCCAGGCTGAGAACGCTGTCTCCTGTTGCTGCAGATACAGAAGGGCTCAAAGGTCACACGCAACGATGGCAGCACCCCTTTCCCATCACTCCTGAGCATCTAAATGTACAGGGACACGTATGTGAACGCAGCAATCAATAAATTCTTTTGCCATGCTAATCCTTCCCTTGCCTTTACGGGATGTAATTAAAATGCATCGGCTGTACATGATGCCCCACTTTGAGCCCCTGCATTACGCAACGCTGCAGCACTTCGCTCCCTCTCGCTGCGAGATCAGACATCAATTAGGCTGACATGTGTTGCCTGAAGATACGCAGCATCCCAGTTTATCCAAAGCTCAATAGGGTTTTTTCGTCACCACTTCCAGAGTATTGGCAAATTTATAAGCAAAGGCACTTCGGCTCAAACGCGCTTTAAAATTCCCAAACTCAAGAGACTCTTATATATACAATAGAAAAATCTTTCAGCATCAACTCGCGAGCCTGTTCTGTGAATCAACAGTGGTGTTTTTGTTGCAGTGATTAACACATTAATACCCTGGAATATGACCATCTACTTACACAGCTGAAGCAAATCCTAACCAAAACCTAATAGGTGTTAACACCTATTTTTTCTTCCAAACAGAGCTAAACCTGAACTGTGAACTCCATGAAAACCATGAAATCCATATTCAACCCAGACAGAACAGACCCCATCCCACCCCCTAAAAAAAATCTGGTAAATGGATAACTTTTCTGTTCTGCTTAAGTTTTCAGTTCAAATCATACTTGCTTAATGGGGACCTATTCAACATGTGGGTGCCCAGCAGCATCACGAGGCAGGAGTACGTGGAGCCTGAGCCCTTGCTGGGGTGCTCTGGTCCTGTACTGCTCTGTGGGGCAAAGATTTTATGTCCAAGGGAAGCTTTGACTATCCTTCTGCACTGCTCTAACCAGATGTGAAGGGGAGGCAGAAGCATGATTATGATAATTAAGCAAGGGGAAGGTGAAAAGCAAGGCTAGCACATCCCAAATTTTATGAGACTCACTCAAGATTAAGACTTTTAAAATACCGTTCTAGCAAACACTGGGTTAGAAAGTATCACCTAGATATTAAACTCCCACTCACTGCAGCAGAAGTTTACTCCTGATGTGTCTGTTTCACCCCACCAAGCCCCAGGAAACCATAAAGGATCTGGTTCACACTGCCAAACAAATGACTGGCAGATAACTTAGCCCAGCATGGCATCTGGTCAGTGTACCCAGGAACAGAACTTGAAAAAGGAAAGCAAACAGACTTGAAGGTAGCCAAAAAAGTATTTTTTTTGGTCGAGCAGGCAGCCAGTCAAGAGTATGATTGGCACAACATTTGCACCCTTGAATCACAAGCAGCAAAAAACCCCAGCTCATTTCCACCCTCAAATTGTGTGTATCACCAAATACAGTGTGCGTACAGCAGAGTGAAATACAAGGAGCTCATCTTTGCACATTGATAAAAAATCATCCTCTTCTTCCCCAATTTTTAGGCTTGACTACACGCTCGGAAGCCATGTGAAAACAGTGACTCAAGAAGGTGGTTTTTGGCCTCCATAGCCCTGCAGATACCACCTCAGAACCTTCATCTTCCAAGAGATTACTGACCAGACAGTTGATCTTGACAGCAGGGATCACATTCGCATCGTATTTTATAGGGTTAGTGCCTGGTGTGGGCAGCTCCTTCTATAATTACCCTACCTGACCTAAAGCAAACCAAATATAATGGCGAATAAACATTGTAAGTACCTCATATAAACTTCATATTCTATTCAGAGGGGAAGAAAAAGCTGAACTCCTGAGGCCATTCATCATGCAGTCTCAAAGTGCTTTACTCCCCTTCTGTTCCATAGGCAAAAGCCCCCATTCCCACAACAGGTTTACAAAAAGTGTATTGTTAATTGTTACTACACTGCAAAATCAATCCTGGCCTTTCTAAACTCGTTAGAACTATAGGTTTGTTTATGATAGGAATAAACACTCCTGTCTGTGATCATGTTTGTCACAACTGTGCCACTGGGAAGCCCTGCCAGCTACAAGTCAGCAAAGAACAGTAACACTGCGCTCACTTTTAAATTATTTGCTATTTCAGAAGTGTTGCTGAATTACACATAAATAAACGCGTCGATTCTTCTGACTCATTATTCATTGTCTACTTAAAAAAAAAAAAAAGAGGAATTTTGAAAATAACCCATACTAAGCTCCTGAAGAGAAACTGCATTCCTCTACGCAGTTGCCTTTCCTGAGGTTAATTCCTCATGTGGTTATATCAAGCGAAACATAAATCCTATTAGTGCCTTTCCTATTTGCTTTCACAAATGAACTGCAGGTTGTAGTCTGCAGGATGGACTTCCACGTAGACCATTGCTTCAGGAAAAACACTGCACTTTAACAATCTCTAGACATAGGAACACTGGTAACGGGAGTCATACAGTGAATTTTAATCAACCCCCCCAAAAAAAAGCGGTCTCCCTCTATAGCTATTCTGTTCATGCCACCACCTGCCTGCCTTCTGGGTGAGGTGTTATAGAAAACCATCCTCCCAGATGAAATTACGGGGGTTGATTAAAAAGCTGGTGTTGGTGTTTATGTAGCCTGCCTCAAACTTTCCAACTGGAAATGTGTATGTTTTGGCCTGAACATTAGCTTACATGAAACACGTTCTACACGTGTACCGGAGAGATTTAAAAGCAGAGCTGTTTTTCTGTTGCAGACTTCTAAACTCTTAACTATATAAAAATCTTGATTTTAGTATTTTGAGCTTGGAGGGTCGTAATACAAAGTTGCACACGCAGGAAATTTTGGTAACTAGAGCAGAACTTAACCCCCAAGTCTCAACCACACTCCAAATAACTTACTGAGTCTCGGAGGAGTGGCATATAAATAAAAATTATACTAATTGTATTTCTACATGAAGGATAATGAGATCCACGGTGTCACTCTGCACCAAATAACTGGAATTGATAGTCTGGAATAAGAAAAATGCACAAGATGAAAAAGACTTCTTCCTGCAGACTCTTATGTGCAATCTTTACTTGCACGTGTTGTGTTTCACAATCAGTGAGGCTGTGCATGGAAGCATAAATTTACCAATAAAATCTAAAGTTAAACAAGTGGAGCACACCAGCAAATAACCAGCAAACGTTTCCTTTCCAAATGTGCAAATTGTGAGAATTAGGCCCTAATGGGGACAAAGCAGAACAGAATTCTTTTCCAAACCACCACACAAGTATTTGTATCATATTGTGAAAAGCAGTTTTATTTTACCTAGCTCTGCTTGTACCATTTTTCTTGCCATTTGAACTTGTAAAAGAATGGAACGAGTTATATATGAGTTACAGGTGTAGTGAGTAACGCAGCATTATTCAGCCATCCAACAAAGGAAACCTAAATAATTTTTAAGATTGAAACCTAAATAATCAAGGTTGAAACCTAAATCATTTTCAAGACTGAATTTAGCAATCTTTTCATATCTGACAAAGAGTTGTACCACACTCCTCTCCTGAAGGCTACAGCCTAAAACCATTTGAAAACTTATTTCAAACACATTTGCCACGTCAACGGGGTAGGAATCCATAGTGCAGAAAAATAACTTTCCTGTTCATTTATCTCCGTAACCTCTCGCACACGTTGACCTTGCCAACCGATGGAGACCCTGGCACAAGATTTATGAGGCATGACCTTGACCACCTCTGAGGAGGGAGCACTTGTTGAGGCTACTCCTTAATTAAATTATGGAGAAAGAGCCAGCCTCAGCTTTTTAACTGATTGCATCATCTTATTTTCGCATTCCATCCCCGAATATCCTGAAAGCTCCCCCCTGAGCTTCTCCACCGTCACACTGCGTGTCTGTATCTGGGTGAAGGACCCTGCACATGGCTAGGGAAGGGGTGTCCACGCTGCTGCTCACCAGCGATGGCCTCTGAGATGCTGGCTAGTTCAGGTTTGTAAACTATGGTTTTTTGCATACCTCTATATTTGTTGAGTCAAAAAGGAGAGAAAAAAAAATCTCAATTAAAAAAACCTCAATTTTCATTTCAGACAAAGTTTTCTTCTGCTCTTATTTAAGGTCCCTACAAAGTAAGAATCATTCAATTTATGTTGCAAAGGCATTAATACGAAGAATATATCCCTTAGAGAAAAAAAAAACCAAACCCTTCAAATAAGCAGTTTTTCTAAAGAGGCAGAAATAGCGTGGAACCACTAGCGAGGTGACAAACTGACACCGAAGTCTCGCAACCAGAAACCCCTTTTTGTAAAATTTTACAGAATAATGAGTCAAGGGGGAAAAAGAAGGAGCAGAGCACAGCGTATCTGGCCTTCGTTGCCGTGTAGCTTGGAACAAAACACCAGATTGGATGTTTCTGAGGCCGCAGCATCACCCCATCGCTACATAAATTGTCTAATTTGCATCAGAGGACGATAAACAATCATTTTGATGTCACCTGATGTAGTCCATGTCGGACAGCAGGTATGTCTGAAATGACTCTTCCTTGCCAGAAAATGTCTGGCTTGGGAAGACACTGCCTGAGTTTCCAAATCAGGCAAGGAAAACACAGGGAATGCTGGAACAGTATCCACTACAACTCATCTACCCTGGTAAACAATTCTTTATCTCAATGCCCGAGGCATTTTCTCGGGTTTAGATTCGTGAAGATTTCTCCCAGAGTGTCAAAGTTTAGTCCTAATTTTAGAATATGTAATTTAATATGAATTTTCCTGCCACCTACATGAACTCTGAAATCTGTGAACTCGATCTCCAGCTGCCAAAGAAATGCTTTAATTTCCACAAGTGTCCAGACAGAACATTTGCAAGAGGTATTATAAATCTCCAGATCAAGAGGTCATTTAAAGCCAGAAGGATATTTTTGGAATTTGCAAATTATCTTGAGGGGCCTCAATTCTGATAGACTGAATTATTGAAAGACCATTGTTTATGGAGCAGCACAACCGATAAAAGGAGGAAATTCATGTTTTTCAACAGTCTATACATGAGAACACATAGAAAACGATCCAGGTCAGTTTATCCCTTGAGCCAGACAACATAAATCGGGATCAGAAATTAAAGGTTAAGACGATCTGAACAGAAGCTATACAAAATTTATCGGCGTACTGAAAGAGACCGCGCTGCCTCACGGTGGGACATTTGCCAAAGAGAAAACTGATGCTGAGGAGGGAACCAGGCCACTGTAGGGACTGATCCTTTCTCCTCACCGTGCTCTGTGTCAGCTCTTATGTGGGTAAAAGCAGTCCTGCTCTAGAAGTGCATTAAGGCTTCTTGAGCTGAGTGTGGAAGCCTTTTCTGAAGACTTACCTGCACTTTGACATTACATGGCCCCAGTTCTGGTTTCCAGGTAATTAATCTATTTATAGAAAGTTTGCTTCACTAAAATTTTACTTAGTAAAGTAATCTGGAGGTAGATGAGGCTGTGATTTCAGCATTCAGTCTCCGGCTCTACCTTCTGAAGTTTAAGCTCATTTGACTTTCTCTGAAGTCTCCCTCCTGCTGCCCTGGGAAATGCTGGTGGGGTGACACGCAGGAGTGTCCCAGTGTCTGCCCAGAACCTGTATCTACACGAAACACCAGCTCTGTCCTCACACAGAGTGCTCCTCACAGCCTGGTGAGATGCCATCTAACTTTGCTGTGGGGCTGTGTAACGCAGCAGTCACCATTCCCTACACACAAAAGAAACTCAGACTCAAAATCCTTATGTTTACCCAATCCCAAGAAGGTATTTGCATCCAAATCTTTACTTTTCGGATCGCCACATGGACACAGGGCATTTCAAAGCTGAATCAACTTCATAAAGCACCTACTTTACAACAGGATTCAATATAAATGGGGAATTTTATGCTATGTTACACAAAGTGGAACAGTTTCCAAAGACTGCAACTGGGGGGGGAAACCTCGTTTGCCAGACAGTGTCCCCAGCAGTGGGAACATGGATTACATGCTTTTCTCAAAATCAGAACTGCAAGAAATAAAGGGCTTGAATCAAAGCACAAGGAGAACCACCTACCAGGTCTAGCAGTGCTTGCTAAAGTACTTTATGCTCCTGCCAGCCACTACCTGCCCATCGCTGCCCCCAGCTAAACCTCTCCCTCCCCTACCTACTTATCCTATTCTTCTTTGCAGAGTTTAAGGCTTTCAGGTCGTTCTGATTGTGAGCAAGTTGTACTCGCTTGTCTGATAAAACCCTTTAAATTCAATTTATTTCTATAGACAAACAGGTCATATCCAGTTTGCGTGCTCTGCATCTCCTACACTGCAAAAAATCCAACTGAAGATTACCAAATGTTAATACAAATATATTACTGGGTTTATCTATTTATGGGAAAATCTGCATCTTTGTTGCTTTGTACCTACTGTTACTCAAGGCTTCAGAGAGAGGAATACATTCATGGAGTGACATGAGCTATTGGGGATTTGCCCAAACCAATGTAAATAAAATCGATGACCTGTTTTTTCCCTGTTTAGTTAAATGGGCTTGTATTAAATTCTATCATTGAACTGAACCAGCAGCTCAAAACTTTTCCAATAGTTACTTGCAAAATAGCCTGCAGGAAGCATATCTGAAACCTTCTCAACTCTTGTTTGGTTAAAAGAGGATGATTAAAACAGAGTCCCAGAGGGTGCATCACAACAGAAATACTGTTGCAACAAGCACACAGGAGACTTGGGAGGAGAATAGAGCTTAAGGGGCTGCAGCTTTGACAATCCTCTTGAAGCGAGCTTTATTAAAGCATTACGTGATTTGGCAACAGCCTGTTGACATTCTTTTCATTTCAAAAGTGGCCTTAATTTTTATTTCCTTGAAAAGTAAGACTCCTGTTCACTAAGGAGTTCTCAGCCATTCCCTTTTCATAACCTGTTTCACAATCCACGTTCAATAGAAAAGCACTGATTTGAGCCTTGGTGTCAACTACCACTCCAAAGCCGGGTACCCGAATCTCCATTTGCAAGTGTCCGCCACCAGAACCCCATCCAAAGAGCTGAAAGGTTTCTTTCTACACAAAAGAACAGGCAATTGCCTGATGGAAAATTGCCCCAGTGGCAATTACTCCGTAATAAAGAGCATGGAAGCACTATCATGTGTCATCTGTGGCAAAATCACCTCTTGGTCAGAGGTGGGGGTCAAACTCCAATTCTGAGCAGAAAACTCAAACTCAGGCAGCCGTTGTGCATTCACAGGTTCACCTGACAACTTGCCCTCCCTAAAGGGTGTTTAGACAGAAGTATAAAAAGATGTAGGCTTTGTAAATTTGGCTTAGAGCGTACGTGGGTAGAAAGCAGATTAAAAGGAAGGGTTTAGGCTAGGAAAGAGGTTGCGTAAAGGTGCGTGTTTAAAACCACTCAATTTTAGCACATGTTCAGGAGGCCAAAGTCTGGCCCTACTTCTGCCATCCCTTCCCCACTACCCACAGGAAATCTTAGTAAGGGAGCACTAAAAATACAGGGATCCTGCAGTTCCTTGAGTCCTGTATGTATCCCTTTCTACTCCAGGGCTGCCTTTCGAAGCAGAAGAAAATGTACAGGCTTGTCTTAGATATAGCAACAAGCCGGGTCCACTAACTGTGGGAGGGAAGAATTGCAAGACAAATTCAATAAAAAGCACATTTACAACAGACTGAAAGAAAATGTTAAAGCTATTGGCTGATATGCAAATTAAAAACAACAAAAAAATCTGCTTATAGTTTAATACAGTCCCACAACCAGTTCAGCACCATTAATCTGCAGTGGTGTTATTTACTGGTCCTTATTTCTGCTGCTTTACTGGATCCTCTTGGGGTGGGAGAGAACAAGAGATTTGGGAAGGAAGGGGAACGGAGATTTGAAAGTACTCCTAAGTCATTCCAAAAAGTTTAGTTTCTCTTAAACCTTGGCTACCCAAGATGAAAAGGAGACAGCGTGCTGGACAGGAAAGATTACTGGTAGAAAGAAGCATCTACATAAGGGCAGAGATGTCCAATTCCTTCTTAGGGAGTGATTATTTTTGGAGGCCTCCAACTCTTTCCACAAATCACAGACAAAAATATCTATCACTGCAGGAGGAAAAAAAAAAAAAAAAAAGGATTTGAAGAACAGAGATGACAACAGAATTTAAAATTGCTTTTAAACTTCCATCCTTAAAAAATGCAGACTGTCAGCTCTTACATACAGTTTGCTTTGTCTTGCAGAGTGTTTTTTTTATCGGTCCAACGTTCTCAGACCTGTTAGCATTTCTGGCGTGTCACATACGGTCACTCGCACTAACCTCAGATCACACAAGCTCTCAAAAGGAAAACTTCTGAGGATTCAAAGAAGTGTTTTTGCATGCAATTTTACTGTGAATACTCCTTATGCTAGGAAAAAAAGTCCAGTATTAACATTCCTGCAGTACACAAGTAAAAGATCGAGGATTTCTGTTAAAGATTTAGAGTGGGAGAAAACAGCACCAGAGTAAGTATAAGACTTATTTTAGAAGCAGCTTCTTCGGCAGACCTTATTCAGCCAAAAAAAAAGGGAACAAAAAGTTACCTACTTCTAAATAATAGGAAAACATGTTTCATGCTATGGGAGAAGCCTCTGAATTCTTCCGCACTCAACTTCCCTTCCCTAGTAAGGCTATTCATCCCAAGTCACGCAGTCTGCACAGCGCTAAAGCCAGCACGAATCCTTGCGCTACCCCAGCTGAAAATCTGCCATGTGTTATCAGTTGTGCCTCCGAAGGCCAGATTCAGTGTTACTTAAAGAAAAACAGAACATCGCTATAAAAACAGCTTGGTAAGTAACAGTTATTGCACAACTGCCAGACCACGTGGCATTTGCCTTGATATGAAAATAAAGCATGTGCTCCCACTGCCTCCAGGATTAAAAAGATCTTAATAATTGCATAGCATCTTTCTTTTAAAGGTGCCTTAAACGTATCCTTAAGCAAAGCGTCCACTAAGCCCTACATGTGTTGAAAAACTGTGCTGCTATTGATTTGAGGTCAAAAGATAATTTACGCAAGAGAACAGTGACACATGCTACAAAGGCCTTCCTGACTTGCTTGTCGGCAAAAAAAAAAAAAAAGTGCAGTAAAATTAGTCTTACACAACCCCTTAGCGGGCATAAAATTAGTCAATAAGTAAAAAATGATGGGTGGGGAGATTTTATAGGGCAATTAACATGTGCCTCAGGCACAGTATTTGCAGTTTTATACATTCCACCACTTGAGATCTGAATACAAACTTTGTATGATCTTATAGACTAACTTCAAAGCTAACAAGGCTGAAAAATGTATTTAATTAAGTGTTTATTATTCTAGGTTTTCTAAATCCATTGTAAATTCAATTCTTGTCCTGAACTTAGCTGCGTTACAGTCCTCTCTTGGGGACAGGTCAGCTCTCAAGCCATTAATTCTTCCAAGGAGGAATTCAGATCCTGCAGTTCACTTTCAGCATCACATGGAGCTGTGCCTGGGAGCCCAGATGCAGCTGGATCGTACAAGAATTTACCTTTGAGTAAAGAGCAGGTTCCAGCTAATCAGTTTCTTCCTGGTAAGACAAGGTCAGGTAAGGCACAGGTCAAGAGGTAAGATGCAGCTCTGTAGAAAGACTATTATAAATACCTTAACATAAATGCAACCTTTTGCAGAGATAAGGAATAAACTCAACTACTCAAGCTGAGCTGAAATAAAGAGTCAGTGTTGCTTTATATCGGAAGAGTTTCCTCCATCTGCAAGAGTTTTTCCAGCCAGTCAGCCTTTTTTTCACTTTGATTATAGGCAACCTCTAGAAGCTCCTCCAATCCCTTTGTTCTCTTCTCTCCCACCAGATCTTTAAGGTTTTTTAGACTTCCTTTGATCTTGGGCTTAGCCTTAAGAAGACCATCCCCTTCCACACTGAATTGAGTCAGCAATTGATACCTTAATTCCTTTTGAAGAAACATACCTAAAAGCTAACTTATCCATAACATTTCACGCTTGGTTTCTAAATACATCTCCATAACCTCCTCTTTACCTACATGCATTCTTCTCAGACAGGTATCAACACTAAATTTCAATGGGGAGATTCACTACTTCATACTAAACGTTCACTCCGTAATATTAAATCGCTTCAGCAAAATGACTTCCCAGCTACCCCTTTGAGGTTTCTCAGAATCAGCAGTTTGAGTTATTGCTTAACACATTTTTTCCATACTGGCAATTTCACATGAACTAGATTTTGAGACCCTTTAAACACGGTCTGCTAAGCTTCAGGCTAGGAGAATTTTTGATTCTTAATTTATTTTTTTTTTTCTGAGATATTATGGCTACATGCTTTAACTGAGCCCAAACCCCCAAACAGCTTTTCTATATGAAGGAGACACATAGGAAACATATCTCATATAAGAAATAAGTGACTACAGTATTTGCTGATTTGAAAGCACACAGCAAGAGAAATAATTTCTTTTCCAAACAAAAAATATGGTATTCTGCTCTGCTTAGCTCAGCCTTTCTCTTTATTAAAATCTATTAATTAGCACTGAAATATGCAGCTTCCAGAAATGCTATTCCTCAGTGTTACTGCCTAAAGAGAACACTGTGCTCAGGGTTAAGCTTAATACAACCAACTTCAATATTTAATGCTAGATTAACTAATGTTTACTACAGGAGCCCATTAACTCTCACAGCAAAACAAAGTAATGCCATCACAGATAGGCCCTCAGATATGAAACACATAAAAATCAAGGCTATTCCTATACTGTACCAGAGAAACATCCTTAAATTTAAGCGAGATTATAAAGGTAAGCAGCACATGTAAACTGTTCATGTTTTTCCTTACATAAAGGTACACGGTTTCTTTTTAAAAGCACTAGTGTAATATATTTCATTTATGCAGGGGAATGGGGAGCAGTTCTGGTGCTGACAGTCACTTCTGCGCCTATTAACTATTCATAAAACACTCAATAGCACTGGAAAGATCCTTTGAAGCAAGACTAAAGGTTTGGCAAAGCTTTTATCATATTAAATGTAAAATGTGAAACTTCATGTTTACAGCTACCACTGCTCATTAGTCAGACAGCAAGTTTGTCATGCTGAAAGCAGCAGCCACCCCAAGTCACAGAACACAGATTTATTTTTCCTCCCCCAATCCTAATGAAACGGGCACATGGATCCCAATTTTCAGAAGAACAGAAATGGGTTTACTGGTTGCATTACCACCCAAACTGTGCTCGAATTACAACTGAAATTATCTGAAGTTACCACATTATGTTATTTATTAATGGTTTGAAGTGTTGCTAACTGAAGCCATGTATTGTAATTTCACTGAACAGTTTCTCTAAGTTCACACCATACCAATCATTAATTTCTCCCCACTTTTGTTCACTTAAAATCCCTGGAAAAATATTTTTTTAAATGTATCCAAAATTTCCATAAACTGTTATGAACAGTAAGTAGTTTTAGAGATTTAATCCTTCAGAAGCCAAGTTTAATGACAGAAAAAAATACACTGTCATTTGTGAACAATAGGAGGGATTTTAATTCCCTCTTGCAGATAAGCAGCATTAAGTACCAGATGTTTCAGAAGACAAAGGCCTCATCCTGCTCCTACGGAGTTTATAATACGGGGCTGAAGCATGAGAGGGGAAGCAAACAGTAGTGTTAATGCACAGAACATACTCAGGAGTAACATTAAAGCACTCAGTTTCTCAAACTTGGACTGCTGAACAAGTAAACCTGGAGTGCTGACTATTTTCTAGGACAGTTTTACTTCTGGCTGGGAGGAGCTGCTGATTGAACGGGTCTCGAATGAAGGTTAATGAAGATTTCAAGAGATCAAAATCTGTGAAAAGTACCAACTAATATAATTTCATCTGGAGTCAGCCTGTCACTTTTCATATTTGGCATATTTTTATATCCTCTGCACCCTTCTAAACACGTTAGCTGCTTAACTTTGAATTTTTAAGCTGCACATAGCAAGAAACCAAAGAGCAAGTTAAAATTGAAAAAAAAAAGTGTAATATATATTTGGCTTGTTCTTGTTGCTAAGCTACTAAAGCCCGGCTATAGCTACATGGCTGTTATAAATTTGTAGCTGCAGTCTCTGACAAGGCAATGTTGGTGGTTGGACTTGATGATCTTAAAGGTCCCTTCCAACCTAGACAATTCTGTCATTCTATGTAACATCAATCTAAGCAGAGCAATAAAGACAAAGATTAAAGTCACAAATCAGAACTTATTTTGGTAGGGGTACAGCAACCTGGGCACTTCCAGACCTTTCCAATTCACAGGATCCACTGATCCAAGCAGCTCTCACTGCTGCCTTTCGGTTCTTTTGCCAAGAATTCAAAACTTTAGGCAATTTAAACATATGGAGAATTTAACCACTGTCAAATTGGAAAGGGAGTATCCAAGGGACCGTTTCCTTCAGCTGCTGAAATCCTGTGGCTTACGGAACAAGTAAGACAGATCATTGATCTGCCAAATCACAATTACCCCTCTGATCCAGGGCACAGGAACAGCCAGGAAAGTCAAATACCTGTGAGAAGGAAGTATGTAACACCATACTAAGGTGCCCAAGGTTTTCATGGTGGTATCAGATCAGAATCTCAGATTATTTCAGTGACCAAGGTTTCCTCTGAGATACAGAACACAAGCACACACGGTAAAGCTTAACTGTTAATACTGTGCATATATCCATAAGGAAGAGTCTTTTTTGGGTACCCAAAGGGCGTCTGGTTCTTCAATTTGTTATTAGCAAAGTTAGTCGGTTGAGTCACCACACTTCCCCAGGTGCTGCTTCTTAAAAAATAGTTTCTCGAGCCAATTTAACTCTCATAGAAAAAAGCTTAATGTTGCTTTTACCAAAACAAGAAGCAAAGGGAATATCGCAGCAGTTCGACAGCTACATGCAACCCCCTCCAGTGAGGAATAAATATAGTTCATGTTGAGGCAAACAGATGTTGAGGTTGATAAAGGTAAACAGAACCATGTAAGAGGTAATTACCAAACAGCCCAAATAAGTCACCCGTGAATAACTTAACCCTTCAGTGCATCCAACACTGGTTTTTCCCCCACTGAGGAACATAAGCCAAAGCAGGAAAGACTTCAATTAGTTCCCAAAGTGCTAACATTCATAAGCAGCTCCCTCCATTTCTTATCTCTATGGCACGGAACATCATCCCCCCATCCTTTGGCATCACTTTGTCGATTTGCCAGCTTTCCTACCAGTGAGAGCTCTTTTTCTTCCCTTCCCCCAAATCCCAATGTTATTTTGATCACTGGGGTTAGGGAAGGAAGGGAAGAGATATTTCTCAATTATCTGGAGGAAACAGACCTGCTAGAAGAGCTCACAAAAGAAATGTAAACTAGTAGACTGGTCAGCAATTAAGAGGATGGTTTATTTATACTGTCTGACCTTACTCTATGGCAAGGTAAAGGCAGTTTAGCCAGCTATACATTTTAAACATCCAAATGCTAGCACAACACAAGAAAGCGAACAAAAAAGTACAGGACAGATAGAAAACTGGGGGCCTTCTCTGTGCAAAGCAGGATGCAAGTTTTTTGCATTCATGGTAGGCAGTAATTGACCCAAAGCTGCTAGTACAAATGAATTAAAGTCTCTAAATCTCAACTTATCCAAAAGACACAACCTCAAAGCAGGTTATGGACGTTATAAACATTCCTAGATGAAGTTGTACGTGTTTTATTCAGCGTCAGGTTAATCAGAACGCTCCTATTTGGGGAACACTTATAATCTATTTTAAATATGCCAGCAATAAATCCAAAAAGGAGATCTGATGAGGTCTGAAAATTCAAATCCTCAGGAGAGGCATAACCCATGAGCATCTCTCACAGCGCTAATTGCACTGATTATTGACCCCTCTGTTGATTTAAAATAAACCAACTAGTAATTTCATATGAAAACACATTTTTAACTGCAGGAAGACCACAAGAAAGAATTTGTACATTTCACGCTCACAAGTGCAATCTCTTCTGCCTTTATGTTGTAGCAAATATAAAAATGCAGGTGTTTCACTTGAGATGTAAACCTTGAAGTTTTTAAACAATGCTGCAAATAATATTCAATGAACATTAGTTTAGAGAGTTGGTTGAGAACTTCTGTTTGGCCACAGCTGAGCATGCTGTAAGGTACAACTGCATGTATAAGCCAAAGCAAACATATAATATGCATATAATATATATACACTCACAGGGTGCACACACATTGTTGATTTATTCCCTCATGGAAGCATGCTCAGCCTGGTACTTAAATCAATTTCATGTAACATTTTCTGATATCTGATAAAGAACATGATTTTCTGGATTTGATAAAGGTAATATCAGATACTGTTAATACTGTAAGCAGTTTATTTGGAATCTAATTACAGTACTCACCATGAAATTTAACTCTGTTTGCTCCTATTCTAAACCCCATTGCCCCCCCCCCCCCCCCTTATTATCTAAAGCTACTGGTATAATGGTTTATTCAAACATATTCACATGTTACAAAATAGACAGACTAATCACATAAGACTCACTAGTGATTTGAAATAAATGCAATATTTCACTAGTAGGCAGAAAAGCCAATTTATCTAACTGTTTATTCTAAAGCAGTGTTACCTGAAGCATTTATCTACACATATTAAAAAAAAAAGCTCCATTGCAATCCTTTATAGTCTAATGTTGTTTCTAGGACACTTACCTTTTAGTAAAGAATTTTAAATTTAAATCAGGTTAAAAATTTTACAGAGGGAAGCAATATTAGACAGAAGATGAATGCATATAGAAATTCTTCCTCCTTAAACATGGTCACACAACTAAATCGGTTACACAGCCAATACAAAAAGAAACCCCAAAATCCATTTTACCTTGTGTATTTTCAGTCAGCAGACCCTACTTCCCCTCTTCCTCCGACTTCAATCAATGCAAGAGGATCTATAACGTTTCGATTAACAGGAATGAGAATTACTTACCGATTTGTAACAATACGGGTGTTACCAAAGCTGTTTCCATGGCATAACAAAATTCCCTGCCAAACATTACTGCCCCATGCATCACCCACTGGCGTATCGGTATCCGGTCTATGGATCCTTCGCTAATGGTCTCCTCCCTACTTTCATTCTCCTTGTTTTCTGGTTTCTGAAGCTGCGCCACAGGTAGATCTTGAACTTGCATAGATTCCGAGTCAGCATTCTGGGGAGCCATTTTCATTACCATAAAAATATATATATATATGTATATTTGTTATATAAATAATACTACCATAACTCCACGAACAAGTTAGGGTGTCTTCTCTTTCAACTTCTGTTCCTCTGGCAAGTAATGCTTATATTCCTCTTGTACAAACAGGTATCTCGCAACTTCTTGTACAGATATGAGACATTAAGAACGAAAAGCTATTTGGTAGGAATTTCAACATATGGCTTGCTGATTTACTGTGAGTTAGAGTTAAAAATCCATAATTGCCATTCAGTTAATACCAGTTTCATAATTATTATTGAAGAAGTGCTGAAGTTGTTATTCTTGCTACAGAGAGGTGGAAAGGCGACACAAAGAGGTGCTCCACTGTTAATCCCCATCGAGTGGCTGATTAATCTGCAACAAAAAGCAAGCATTTAAAAATGTCAATAGCATTTTTCAGGATATTGTGCCCCCCCGCCCCCTTAACCATAGACCCTATTTCCTGCTTAATGCTTTCCATTGTCCTTGCCTAGTGTAGGATCTTTTATTCCACGTTCCCTCCTACCCCTGGACTTTCCATTGAAATGCCGTTACTCCTCATATTTAAACGATGCTTAATTGTACTCCTAAGTTCCTCCAGCTTGTGGTCCTACATGAAGTCATGGAAGAGTGTATCAGTGCATTTGTCTAAGATCCTCAGAACATCAGCAGAAGACAAACAAATTCTGGGAAATTTAATGCAGGTTTCATTTCAGAAACAGCGTAGGATATTCCAGTACTATGCCAGGAAGATGATTCATCAATTGCCATTTACTCACTGGCCACACAGACATCTCCATTTAGACTTCTGGAAGTTGCAAGTTACTTTGCAGCAATCATCACACCATCTTATAACAAAAATATTCCTCAGGCAAGCATAAGCAAAAATAAGCCATTAGGAAAACAACTTTAAATGTTTAGCCTTCTAATGAAGATATATACAGCATACACATCCATCTTCCCTTTCTGCACACAAGACCAGAGCATCTTATTCCCACATCCTTTTGAAATCTATGGAAATAGAATGGTAGCTTCAGTAGCTTCCACCATATATTAAAATTAAAATTATTAAAATATATTCCAACGAGGTAAGACAAGCATCTCCTGCCTTTCCCCATCCTTTGTGCCACAAAGTCTAAGCAGATGTACATACTGTACTGTGTCAATCAAAATGTGTTTAAGCACTTAGGAGAAAAAAAAAAAAAGAAGGCATTTTATGAAAAGTCAGACTGCATAATGTTTGTACTAGAAGGATGCATGTTAACATCTATGCACACAGCGTGACTGAACTCGGAGCCCCAGACAAAACCCCTCGGGGATGTGGTTCCACGAGATGCCAGCTTTAGCAGCAAAGCTGGCCTACGAAGTCCCCACGCTGCAGTTCACTCCCCCTTCAGTTGTGGCAACAAAAACTCTTTGTGGGCTAGAGCATAAACCAGATCATTAAGCGGTGAACCTAAAAATGAGCCGTAAGAAAAAGATGACATGTTTGGGGTTTAAAGCACATCACAACAGCCACTCTGTTTCAGCGTGACCTGACACACTGGTCTACTAAAAGTGCTGCACGGAAACATCATCTTGAGCGCTCCCTCCTGCCGATACCCTCCTTCCAGCTGTACCCCCAGCAGGTTTATTGCATGCATTTTGTTCTTCCAGTCAAAAGCAACTTTTCTGGTCTGGGCTTTTTCTCCTCCCAGGCTCCCCAAGATTCCTGGAGTTCTCTGATTTGATCATCTCAGTAACAACTTAATGCTGTCATTCACTTTTGAGGTAGTCAAACCTTTAAATCACATGAGAGAAGTTAAAATAACTTACTGAATACCAGTGCTATAAACCAAGTTTTAATCTATAAGCATTAAATAGCTCAGAACAAAAAGGACTCAAGACAGCATTTCTCCACCCACTCAATTAACACGAAGAGTTGAGATGCGGTGCCTGAAGTTACTGAATTATGTCACAGACAGGTACTTACTCAAGTTCTTCATAAGTACCACGCTTCTGTAAAGTTTTTTCTTTCCACTACTTGATGTTTGGATTTGCTAAAGCTCCTGCATGTGTCATGAGTTCATTTTCCTCCTACCAGTAGTTAACACAGTGTTGAACTCGGATTGGAAGGGAAGGGATGATCCTCTTCCCTTACTTACTGACCAAGGTTTCAACTCAATCCTTGAAGGGCTATTAGTTTATCATAAATATGAAGTACTGTGTGGATTAAAAAACCACACATCCATGTTTCATAACACAAGTTCTGGGTGAGTAAAATCTACAAAATACAGGTTCTAGAGGAGAAGCAATTATTTATTACAGACTAGTAACAAAATGTTTAATTGCTGGCAGACTCAGGCCAAAATTGCATTGAGTAGAATCTTGAAGTTTACATATCGGGTCTTATTGTTCAAAATGATACAGAACATGTATTGTATTACAGACTAAGGGTCACGGGTAACACCCCTGTACAAGATGGCTATAAAGTCTCCAGCGTTTTCTTATGCTTAATTTCCTCTCCTGCCATCTATGGAGGATTTAACTCAATTTCCCTAACCACCTCATTTAATATGCAGTTATGGGGTAGCAGAATGAGGCACAGAGAGGAAGGCAGCAGAAGGTTTTATGCTGCACTGGGGCAGTCGGCACACGCAAGCAGGATGCCACCAGGCTGTGAGTATTTGTCACTGGAAAGGGGCAGGACAAAAGAGGACATCTGAGATTTAGCCCATTTGAGCAGGACTCTTAAGAGATGACTGAAAAAGTTATTCTTGAAGTGGAAGATGGTGGGGAGTAATCAGATAATTTAAGAGACAGGAATAATGGATGATAGATGGAGGTAGACTTTGAAGTCGTAATTGACACAGATAAGAAGAACAGTATATTTTAAACATGCCAGAAAAAGCAGTTACAGTATTCAAGTGCAATAGCAAGAGGCACAATGGACAGGTTTTATCTAAAAGAACAGAGAATTACTGTTCCATTATGCCAATTTTGTGGTAAGCATAACGCTAGTCTTCCTGCAGCACTTTCATCTGACTCCAAGTGCACGTCGAATACGAGAGCCAGAGAACAACAAGAGCCTCTCAGAAAGATCTTCCAGTTCTTTTGCAATTCCTGCTAGGTTGTGTTCCGACTCATTTTAGACCGATCCAGATTCTGCTGCTGTTTTTTCCAAGTTCATTTTGAACTTGGCAAGTCTGAATGGTGCCATTCTTCCTTATCGAAAAGGGAGACAAAGTCATTTACCTGCTGGAAGTAATTATTCTAGAAGCTTTTATGCAGCAAAGAATTCCAAAGTAAATGGCATCTAAACAGGAGCTGGGTTAAAATACCAAAGAGGGCATGCTCCCATGTCTGCATTTAGCACAAATATTTTTTAATCATGTTTGTTGGCTAGTAAAACCAAACCTTAACTGACAATAATTTTTTTAAATTGTAGTATTGAATATCCAGGCTGATTTCCAATGCAGGCCCTTTACTCATGTGGTTCAAAGGCTTTATTTTGTGGAGTCCACCTAAGAAACAGGCCATCGTTATTATTATAACTTTTTAACAAGTGATGAATTAGGCTTACATTTTACGTGTCACTCAAGCTAAGGTACTAAGAGAAAAGGCATCCCTTCCTCAAACAGATGTCGAGAGGCACGGTGGGAAAAGCTTTCAGAAAGACAGCTTCCCCTTCATCTGCACCTTTCTGACCACCCAGCAGCTAAACAAAATCATTTTAGAATGCAAACTGGCATACGAGACAGCATTTATCCCAGGAAGCTGAGATCTCATTCCCCATTCTACCACGCACTCTCACTGTACCTTCCATAAAGTTTTAAAAGGCATTTTCATGACTAACAAAGAATAAGGAAGTAGAATGAAGAATTTCAGTCACGGAAAGGGGTTTGTGTTGAGCATTGTACAGAGGCTGGGTATAAAAATATTCCTGATCTTGCAAAGTGTACGTGGGAGGAGGGGACTGATCACACTAGTGCTTCTTCAACCTAATTGCACATGTTTTACTTCAACCTTTGGCCACATTGCGACAATGACACAACCTATAAAGTGGTAGTTAATATTTCAACAAAACAGGCAAGTCATATATTCTGACAACTAATCTGTAAACAAAATTTTATAAAAGCTGCTCAAATGGCGAGTAATCTTATATGTTATACTTTCACTATCTATCTTCTATCTAGGCATAAGTCATAACATGACTATGTGAAGCACAAAACATGTTACGGGCTTGACAAGGCTGTATCACAATAATCCTGTGCCTCAAATGGGGAGCGTTTACAGACAAAAGCACATGAATCATCGAAGAACCAGAGGAAAATTACCACCTTTCTTTAGGGTTTTCCAAAAAAGAGGAAGAATTATATAGGTCATACTTGTGGCCCTCAAAATTCAGTGGTTTTCTTTTCCCTAGCGAGCACTAAGATGCTAGAGGTGAACAAAAAGCTCGTGCTAGACAGTGATGCAAGAGAACGCCTTGGGCAAATGACTTCTGTCACACTTCTCAGCAAGTTTTGTAAGTTTAGGGCTTAGAGGTTGGCAAGCAGCGTTTTTGCATTTGTGATACCATCATCTGGAGGTCAGAAGATAGGTAGCACACCCATCAATCCCAAAATAAATGGGGTCAACAGCGATCCTGCCTAAATCTTTTAAGACTGAACTATTTTTAATGCATGTTTCCACATATCTCTTGCTAACAAGGAATAGGAATGTACTGTTCGACAAGCAACTACATTCTCTGAACCAGTGCCAAAGCATGTGACTTTAATTAAGCTCTGGAGTATGCAGCAAGTTTCAGGTACTTTATTAAGCAGTTGTAAAGCCTGGCAAGTAGATAGTTAAATAGGCCCAACTGGATACCATGAGAAAATTTCAACTCCTTAAGAGGGTTTTCTTCCTCTGAAGCCATTAGGCAATCCTTAAGACATTTATTGGTGTAAGAAACAATCCATTTCAACAGGGTAGGTGTGCACTAGTTACAAAATCCTAAGTCCTGAAGGGAAAAATAAGCACGGCCTCAGATAAACCAGAATGAACAAACTGAAAAGGATGGAAACGGTTCTAACCAAACGCTATTGAATATCTAAGGGAACAAGGGGGAGATTGAGCAAAGTACCCCCTTCCCTTATGGAAGGGTCTTTAAAGTTTATTGCATTAACTTCCAATCACTTATCTAGTCATCTCGTCTTCAGGATCTGCCTCTTCCATTATCATTACATTCTTTTGCACAGATTGATCAAAATCTCCCCAAATCATAGCCAAGAGCTGCATCCAGTTTTGCTCTGTGGGGATTGTTTTCTAGCAATGTAGGAAATACTCTAGCTCTAACGAAGGTTCTACAGTTTAAAAGAATTCTACCTTCTTCATGCTGAAAGGAAGGATGAAGAGACACCTTGAGCCATCATGGTGTGAAAATGTCTTTTCATTGTTTACCACTAACTTCATAAGGGAAAATAGCTAAGAACCAGTTCTCACAGAATTTAACTAGGCTTTAATGAGTCTGGTCACAGTTGTCCTTGTATCACTAACAGAATCTAATGTGATATTATGCATGACGAATCAAGAAAACCATAAATAACAACAAAAACCAAGGCAGGTGCACTTCTTCATGAAATATTCAAATGTTTGACTGGAAAAAAGAAGTGTAAGAGTCCAGAAGCTACCAGTCTAATAGGACAAGATTTTTTTCCTCCTAGAGCCTTACACCTTGCCCTCCTTCAACTCTTCAATGAGTACATCCCACAGACATACACGCCAGTAACCATATTATTTCACCTGTGAATCACATTAGGCTGGCGAGCCTATAAATGCCCAGTCATTCCATTTATTTGTCAAATACTTAACTTTTCTGCCAAGTTGATTTATGCTAAGGTTTTCAAGTAATCTGGCAATCTCTTGAAAAGTTATCTAGACTGATTTAAGTATAGCTTTAATATTAGCATTGGAAAGAAAGGCATTCTGAATTTATCTGGCTTTTCCTCAGACTAAATAAATGTTTGGCTGAACACTTGGGTACCCCTGTGTTGCAGACAAACATCACTTATTATTCCTGCTACAATTAAATGCAAAATGGACACTGGGTTCTGTTTCAGCATCTGACTGGCTTGCAAAACGATACATCGTTTGGACTCGTGCCTTTTCAAAAGTAAAATGGTATTTGTCCAAGCATAATTACTAATGTTTTGAGTTCAAATCCTCTGGTGCTTCACCATGCCAAGAGAGCAATGTTGCTGTGAGCAGCTCTTAAAGGCAAGGTTGTCCTTCATCCTTCTGCCAGTGTAGCTACACCACCTCACCAAAATTTGTCAATCCTCGAAATATATTAAAAATGATTCTGTAAGATGCTGATCCAACCGATTTTGTAGAGGTGACTCCCTCAGGATTAATTTTGTTCTACAGATCTGTCATAGAATCATAGAATGGTTTGGGTTGGAAGACACCTTCAAGATCATTTAGTTCCAATCCCCATGCTATGGGCAGGGACACCTCCCACTACAGCAGGTTGCTCAAAGCCCCATCCAGCCTGGTCTTAAACACCTTCAGGGATGGGGCATCCACAGCTTCTCTGGGCAATCTGTTCAAGTGCCTCACCAAGCTTAAAGAATTTCTTCCTAACATCTAATCTAAATCTCCCCTCTTTCAGTTTAAAAGCATTACTCTTCATCCTATCACTCCACTCCCTGATCAAGAGTCCCTCCCCATCTCTTCTGTAGGCCCCTTCAGATACTGGAAGGGGCTATAAGGTCTCCCCGGAGCCTTCTCTTCTCCGGGCTGAACAAGAACAACCTCAACTCTCTCAGCCTGTCTTCACAGCAGAGGTGCTCTAGTCCTCAGATCCTATTCATGGCCTCCTCTGGACCCACTCCAACAGGTCCATGTCCTTCCTGTGCTGAAGGGACGATACCTTCCACTACAGAGGTAACAGCAGATGAAAACAGCTAAAACTCCTTGCAGTACAAAGCTTCAAATTATAACAGCAAACTATGCTTTTGCTAAGACAGCCTCTTTTGTGAGCAAGGCTACTTTTGTTTTACAGTCAGCTGCTTGCATCGGAGTATCACATAAAATATCTCACCACCTTATTGTACTGCTTACACTATAGGTTTCTCAATCACTTTAAGCTGGCATAAACAAGTACTTCCTCTAAAGGCAGCAGCCTGTTCTTCCTTTTCTTTGCCTTTGGTTCCTTACTCCCACCCCTTCCTGCACAGGCACAGAAGCATCTGAGTCGTGAACCAGACGGTGTAACTGATCTAGGTTGAAAACCAAGCTGACAAAAACCACACCAAAAATCCTCTCTCAGGTCAGGCTGGTTTTATCTCATTGCATGGATCTGTACCAACATAATGGGGGAAGGGAAGAACGCGGGCAGCAATACCCAAAGCAAACATGAAATTGCAGCTCACAGAGAGAAAAGAAGTTGTCAGTGGATCCCTGTGGCTACAAGGTCAAAAAGCAGACTCACCTGCCCAGCTCAAGAAGCTTCCTTGTCAGAAGAAGGACCTTCAGTCATGCTGTGAGAGCTATCATGTATTCTGCCTCCTAGGACTTCCCAGATGCAAGGCAGAACACCACTCGCTTGGCCAACAGGCAGCTATTTTCTCCCCAGTTGTGGCTCTGTTGCTAATTATTAGCAGCTGTTTGTAGTAACAGCACTGGCCACAAGGGAAGTTTCTTTGGACCATGTCAAGACTCAAGTGTTCAGTCACTGCAGTAGGAAGAAAAGCATCTAGAAAACATACCTCGAGGTTTTGGCCCAGTTTGACACGTGTGTGCAACCACTTCACTTGAAGTTCAACAAAGGGGCTGTATCCATGGTCTGATTAAGTTGTTCCTTCATAAAAGTTTAGAAACAAAAAATCCTGTGACTTCCTAGAAGCACCATCCTCTAAGTGAGTCAGGAGGCCTTTGATTCAAAAAGGCAACAATTATAGGCAGGTAGTTTAAACTCTCATTAAGACTTCTCACAAATGCAAACGCTGATTTTTAGCTATTGCTTTCTAAAAACAGAACTGTATTAACCCTACCAGAGGGGGAAGACTATATTTGTTCAGGAATAATTTATTAAAAAAAAAGAAAGCAATTATACCACATATTACTTCACAACAGTCCCATGCGTGAGCAACATTACTCCAGATCCTGAGAGGAAAATTAAACTCTAATTTTAAAATGGTCTTACATTAAACTGGACTAACCTGTTTTGGATCACTAAAAGCCTGCCAAAGGAAAAATGCTAAGGCTACCTGGGTGCATTAAGGAACCGCATTTGACATGCCCTAACGTTTAATTCATCATTCAGGTAATCAAAGGCATTGAAACACAACAGCATAAATCACCTTGTTCTACAGGGATACCATGCCCAAGCAAACCTACAACTGACACCGAATGAAGGCTTAAATGAGATTTTTAACAGGTTCATCTTGAAACCTGAGCTTTAAAAGAAAAACAAAAAAAGAGAAAGGCACTGGAACCAGTGCAGCGCTTTTGCATCATGACCTACTTTTGAGGCTACCACACAATTTAGGCCACTGAAGCAAGGTCTGGGAGGGGGGAAATCATCCTGCAGCATGTTGTGAATGAAAACGATATGGAGCAATCCACCTCACGTGGAGAAGCAGCATCTTTTTTCCCCACTTCTTGCAAGGCAAACTTTTGCCTGCCCTTGGGAATCCTCACACACTGTAGTCCAGTTGATGTCTTTTACAACCTCTGTCTTGCTGTTGTTTAAGCTGAGGCATAACTTTTCAAAAATATACTCATCTAAGTGAAGCAAATGATTCTGGCAGCTCTCCTATTAAGGCTGAATATCTGACATCCTTGACTCCCCCAACAAATCCATAGAAATATCCAATCTCCCCTAAAACATAACAGCAAGAGTGTGTACCGCTTCATTTTGAAAGGGTTAATGAAGAACTGTTGCACCCTTTCCTTGGTATGTATACAAAGTTCCAGAAATTATTAAAACCTGACATAAACAGGCTTCCAACTCCAGCCTTGCCAGTATTAAATCTTCCATAGGATGTCCTACCTACTTCTTTCCATAAAGCATGGCCTTGACTAGAAGCCCCCGTGCTTTCTTGGGACCCTCTTTCCACTCCCTTCCAGCTTACTCGGAAAAGGACCGAGAGTGAGATTTTTGGCTGATGCGTGAAGACATGGCGATGCAGTCACAGCTGGAAATCTGTACGTGACAGACTCCCCTGATGGGCTTTTTCCTGCCCACACACATAGGGAGGAATAAAAAGCTTAAGACCTAAGGTGGAGAGATGAAGGTCCTTATGACATCAGGGAGAACATCTTTGTAAGACAGTGCTATTTCCTCATGCTTTATATTTTGAGGGCCAATATAATTTCCCCAGCCTGATTCTATTACTGGGAAAAAAAGATGTAGGAAACCATGGGTCTTTATGAAATTACAGAAACAATTCTGGGAAGCCATCTTTTTAAAAGGGATTCAGAATTTAATGTGAGACAGACTTTATTCAGTGGATTGGATATTATACTGCTCCCTAAAGGCACAGGCTGTTACTAATATTAGATCAGATTACATTGTTAAATCACTGCTGCTGCTGTTTTTAGTAGGAAATACTTCATTTTCTTAAACTGGGGAGGGTAGCATTATCTGATTAAACTTATCTTTTTGTTTTACTGATAAGTAAAAAACGTCATATATGTTCCTGTTACCCTCATGTTTATTAATACAGATACATTAAACAAGTAAACAGCTAAGGTGGTATGGGTATAAATAGCAAGAGAAGCCTTCCCAGCTCACAGATAACACTAACAGCTGGGACCAGTGATGCTGGTAAAACAGGCACTAAGAAGCAGATCCTCACTACAGCATAGACACAGGCATGCCTTATTTGTGACAGCTGGATCTCAAACCAGCAGGTTCTACCCCCAGAACTAGATAAAGGTTAAGGTCAAGACAGCAAACGCTAACAGCTAAGTACTTTCAAAACCCAAAAATAACAACCTAGTCACTCAAAACCTCATGGCAACGGAGATCACTCAGGCCAGTGTGCAAATAATGCTGTTATGGTCTGATGCTGCTATAAAAAAGCAACTTTCACTAAGAAAATGCACTAATTTGGCCAGATAAGCACAGTCTGGCACAAGCTAAGTATGGCCCAGCTTATCCACGCTCTACTAAAAGATCCTCAAGTTTTTAAACCGTGTTGAACATGAGAGTTATCCCCCATCAGAATTAAATTGATTCATTCCTTCTACCTCAATGAGGTAGGACAAGAAAGGAAAACAAAATTAAGGCTATCACCAGGGAACATCTTAATACATTACCAAGTGGATTAACTGGAACAATCTTACCTTCCTGCAGAAGGAAAGACAATGTCTAACCCAGTGGTGGTGCAAGAATAATCCTAACTATCGGTACATCGTTGCCACTGGCACTTTTTTTGCAAGTTCTTTTTACCAGGGCTGTCATCCTGATTGCAATGTGGGAAATGGAGTACACCAGCGCAACAACCATTTGCAAATTACTCGCCAGAATGAGCAATGCTTTCTACAATAGGTTGAGACTAGTGTTTTGCAGGAATATTCATCCATGAAATATAATCAAGCCAGGACCAATTACCCAGTCTGTATATGAAAAGTTAGATACTCCTTGCAGATGTCACTGTACCTACAATGAGCAGCGCAATACTTTATTTTCATGTACTGGCATTTGAACTAATTATATTCACTGCTCTGAAAATTTGCAGGCTGGTTTCTTAAGGCTGTAAATGCTTAAGAAACCCAAATACTGCCAGAATATGTATTAGACAATTACAGAAGCTATTCAATAGATCAAGACAAAAAAAAAAAGAGCACAGCATAGATCTTCATAAGCTGACTTCCTCTAGCATATCATTAATGTCTGCAAAGTCTAATTCATTGGAATTATCTCCAATTACCAGTCCCTAAACGCATTACCATCATTCTATCTCAGCGAACTCTGTTAAAGTAAGCTTTTGAAAGCATCCACAGAATTTTGTTCACTTCCCAACAAAGATGGAGAAGTTAGGTTTTGGCCGGATTTTACTAACTCTGAGGAAATAATTACTCCCTCAGAGAAAAACCAAAACAACACAGAAGAGGGTTTCTCACATTTCAGATTCTCCGAAGGGTTTGTAAACAACTATATATAACTGATTATGTCATCTTGCACAAAATATTTTCAGTTTGCCTTCTCTGAGTGGACTTGCAGATAAACTGGTACATCACCATTGTGGCAGCTTGGTAATAAGCAACCATTTACAGCTTAACCTGCAGTTTGAGCCCACACTGATTCAGCACGATTGCTGGGAACTGCTTCTTGACAGCGTAAAGGAGAGAAATCCCTTCCCTTCTGCCTCTTCCCCACCCCAGCTTCGCAGAGTTTCCCTCCATCTGGGCCAAGTAAAATGCTCTAACATCCCCTGAGGAGGTGCTAAATGGATCTGACTGCTATTGTGTTGGAAAAAAAAAAGGAATAAAGGTGTTTAGGGATACATTTTTATTTTTTACTTACTTCTTCCCTGGTAACCAAGGAGACCTGCCTCTTTCTAATGCACCCGGTGCGGTAAAATAGCTGCTTCTCAGCCCTTTGACCTCAAGCTTTCCATGCATGAGATTGTGCTAATAGAGGCAACAGCTATAGGTTAAAGCCAGCAGCTTTATGGTGCAGCACCTTTGGTAAACATTTTCAGTCCCTCCCTTCTTGAAGCCCAAGTGATTACAAACAGGCGTGGAGAAAGCACACCGCCATAAAAAGTATAGCTGGAGCACTTGAGCAGATCCCCGCTGCCCCAAACACCAGCACGACCAACATGTTTATGTTCATTGCTATGAAATACAGCCATTTGATTAAGTTTCTGAATTATTTAAATAAACATTTGAACTGACCTAACAGTGATACATTTTAAGTAACCCTGTACATTTTAAGTAAGGTATAAGATAAAGAACCAAAATTAAGAATACACTCTTAATGCAAATAATTAATAAAATTAATAAATATTAAAAATACCACAGGAATACTGTTCAGCCAACAGTTTGTATGAATCAGTGTTTAGAAGGGTTGCATCACCACACTGATTTCAGACCTTATAGCAGACATTGAAGAGCAGCCCCATAGAAAGCTGGTGGCCACATTTAAGAGCAGCTTGATCAGGACATATTTTGATTTTGGACTCTGCACGAATGCTATTTTAGCAATGTGTTTTGCCAAGCTGTAACCCTGTTAGAACTGGCAGGATAAGATATTTACTGACACGCACACTAAAATAATAAGAGGCGGTTGGACTTGACACATAAAGACCTGCTAACAGAGAAATATTTAGAGGGGACAGACCTCTCCCATTTGTGACTTCGTAGAATTATGATACGCTTGGCAAAGTCTTATCAGAATTTGGCATTTTTACCTAATTTGGGAATGACTGTCAGCCACTCGTCTCTTATAGGACGCATGAGCTCCAGCATCCATGCCATGTTAACACCAAACATCTCGACCACTTCAGGATGAGACTTGCAGCAGTTCTGGACCAAAGCTGAAGAGGTTTTTATCGTCTGCTGTCCTATCAGTGCAGTCACTGCAGCAGTTCTTAGAGCTGACACTCACCTTCAGTAGGTGGTAATCAAACACAACTCACAGTCTAGGTTTAGTCCTGCCACGTTCAGTCAATTTGATTGTGCTCTGTCAGTCCCTCAACTTCTCCTTTATGCCTGTTGCAAAATATACTGCTGCCATCCTCCAAGTTTTACGTATGACCTAAGGAATCCTTTAGGGACAAAGCTGCACTGTGATACAGGGACAGATCTTATCCACACAAGGGTAAGCGCTATCGTATGATCTGGAGCATGGATCTCGTGCCCCTTTAAACCCCCACAGACACATTTTCCAAGGGCACAGTAGCTCAGAGGAATCGGCATACTGGTTTCCTCAGCTGAGCTGTAACTATTTCTTACAAGCAATCCACAGCTACCACAAGCAGACAATAGAGACACTAACCTATATTTAACAAGCTTGAAAATTGGTTGGCCTTACAAACTATTATTCCCCCACCTCGCAAAAAACAATGAATGCCGTTTGAAAAGCACCTAGTATCTCACAAGCATTTTCTGTTGGATGTTACTATCAGATATACAGCCTTAAATTACCTAAAACATCCTCAGTGAATCAATGCTAAAGGATCTTTTATTGAATGTTCATAATTGCATTGTTGCAATAGTTTCTACTGGACTAGGCAGGGTTTTTTTTTAATATGAGGAAAGATTCTTTGCTTAAAAAATGGTATTTACAGCCAAAATTAATTTAGATGAAAGATTCAAAGTGATTGCACTTGAGTCATTTCTAGCTGCAGGGTCACCGGCATAAAGAACGCGGTAGTGAGAAGTTCAGCCTATACAAGCATGATTGATTGTTTAGAAAACAAAGCTAATCTAGTGGTTGTTTTTTTTATGCACAGCTAATTGCATACCAGGTAGAGTACCTTCCCAGATCGTTCTCAGAGGTAGAATGAATTTGTGGTAAGATAGTATCACAGGTATTTCTGTAGGTAGGTGGAGGTGCTTTAATACTTGCAGGCATTGAAAGCAGACACGAGAACAGCAGGACGATGAGGAAAACACCAGAATTTCAGTACAGGGAATAGCATGATACTGAAGCACAACAGCTGAGATAGCATGCTATCCTACTTGCCATCTAATATCCTCAGAAAGGCCTCAGATCCTCTACTCAGAAATGCATTCACTGAAGTCAGGGAACAAGCAGTAAATTTTCTCATTCTATTAACCTAGAAAGATCCTGAAGCCCCAAGCCAAGTAGGAAATTCAGTTGGGAGACAGGAATGTAAGTAGCAACCTGAACACCTGACAAAATAGGTGTGGTTTTGGGCCTTTATTGTTTAAAGAGACATGAAAATACACATGCAGTTAGTGCAAGCAATCTTCAGAGGAATGAAAATAAAAGGAACACCATAGTCTATATGAGTATACTTTCAACATAAATAACAGCTGCAACTTAAATTCAGGAGCCCAGAACTGATCAAGTGAACATAGATGAAGACCCCAAATATATCCTTTACTCTTTATGAGTGAGTGTAGTGATAGGACAAGAGGGAATGGTTTTAAACTGGAAGAGGGAAGAGTTAGATTAGATGTTAGGAAGAAATTCTTTACTGTGAGGGTGGTGAGACATCCCTGCAGATGTTCAGGACCAGGCTGGATAGGGCTTTGAGCAACCTGGTCTAGTAGGAGGTGTCCCTGCCCGTGGCAGGGGGATTAGAACTAGGCGATCTTGAAGGTTCGTTCCAACCCAAACCATTCTATGATTCTGTGTTTATGTTCCATAAAGATCACAGCCACACCACTGACTTTTCCTCATCTTGCTCCACTCACATTCAGTCCAGCTTCACAACAGAAGACATACTGGTACAAGACTTTTAGCCTCTAGTCTTTGCTCTGGTTTAATCTTTGTGGTTCAGCAGAAGCTCTTGAGACCAGGCATGCCACAAGGTATGGGATTCAGCTCTTTGCTTTGAGCTGTTCTCTGATCCTAGAAGATGCAGAGTCTTCTCGCTTCTCCTCTGGAAAGCTGAGCCTGACCTTACAGTATTCAAGATGTTACTTTTCCAGCTCCCTGATCTGTCACTCCTAATCAACTCTTGGTGGCTTCTGCTTGCTATAACAAACTAATCTCTCCATTTTCAAAAGTGACTTGATGTTCGTCTTCCAGATGACAACAACTGCCCACAGCAGCAACCCCAGCAAGAAGCATCACTCATCACATGCAGAGGTCAGACAAAGTATGATGTGAGCACACACACACACCTAATTGAAGCTGCTAGATGTTTTTGACCAGGTAACTTTCAGAAAGATGCTTTATTTTCATAGCACAGAGATATTCACAGGCTTACATCTGTGGAGGAAAACAGGGGAGACACTTGTAATTCCCAAAACAAAGGTATGTGTTGAAGTTGAAAAACTAAAGTACTTGACTGAATACTGCACAATAGCACCTAATCGGATCTTTTCGAAAGAGTTTTAGGTCTCCAGACTATTTCTTTAAAGAAATGCTCTACTTCTAGCTGAATATTTTCTCTTATCAAGCTTATTCTAGTATAAGCTAGTGGCTTGGCTTCCAACCCAGTTCCCATGAAGATAGTTAACACTTAGAGGATTCCTTTCTCTAACATCAGAGCTGGCTAAATCCATTTATCCCACATAGGATTGATAAAGGATAGCATATTTGCCCCTGAATTATTTTGCTGCTTTGGGCTGTTTACCTCACTGTTTACAAGGTGTTTATAGACAACAGTTTGTTGGAATTAACAAACTTGTCATTCAGGTTAAGGAACAACTTTACCATGTACTTGGTGAAGTCCTTGAAGAGCAGACAGAGTTATTACCTTGATATAGTGATGTACATATTAATCTGAAGTATTAAGTGTTCCACCTGTTTAAAGAATATGGCTGTGAACAGCAGGCAAACCAAAAAAATAAAGTGAATGAGTCTTTGAGCAACTGGCACAGTAGTCCCAGTCAGCCTGGTGAACAGAGGTTTGCAAAGACTGCAAAGGACAGTGAAATAAAAAAATATAATAAGCGTTTGATTAAGTATTTCCAGTTTAACCAGAAAAGGGATTACACATTTTTTAGGAAAATCTGTGGATTGTAGCAGAGAAGCAAAACCCAAATCAGAATCCTCTTAAAAGTAAATATTCTTACTTCTGTCCTAGTGTTATAATAGAGGTGAAGATCACCTCACATGACTAATGATTCCTCATCCAGCACAACATTCAACTTGAACACTTCAGTGAGCAAAGCATGCTATACGTAAACAGACTGAGCCAAGTAGAAAAAACTGGGAGAGGACATAATAGAAAGGACAAGAGCCAGAAAACATGACTACTAGTCTGAAGGGCACAAGATTATTCTACTTATTTAAACAAAGTAAGGCTTGACAGTAGGTTTTAAACGTGATCTCTCCATCAGAGAAGTAATGATTGGCTCAATCCAGGAGGATTATAGCATATTCTCTACGTTTTATCAGTAACAAATATTATCATCCATTGCGAGAAAGACACAAAGCAGGTTCACTCCTTCCTTGCCACATTCATTGATGACTTTCTCATGGCTCTACAAGCTGAGGTTGCTCAATTCTTGCATCTTCAATTGTTAGCATGCTCAAAGTTGCCTCGCTGCCGAGTTGCACAAGGGCACAGACATTTTTTACGTGCTGCATGTGTCGTTTTACACCTTCAGCAATAACACAGGAAATGAGGAAGAACATGATTCGGTTCTCATAGCATGGGAACAAGAAAGTACATTTAGTATTTGACTAACAAAGATCTTAAAGTTGATGCAAGTTCCTGGTCAACACATAGAGGTATTTGACATTTTGCATTACAGCGAGGAAGCCCTTAGGGTGACAAATTTCATGGTTGTTGAAGCCTATTTTAATGAAAAGTGTAGCTTGCCCTTCCAGGCTGTATTTTATTTTGGCAGCTTTACTGAGAGTGCTGTGCTTAGTCATTTTACTTTTCCAATTACAGTACCAGCTTATGCAATAAACTAATGTGTTTACTGTTTGAACAATCACCTGCCAGATCCAGATTTTTGGGAGGAATAAGATTTGATTAAAACAATGAGCAGTTAAGCATAACATCCTTAAATGTTTTAGGTTTTAAGAACCCAAAGAGACTTGAAATATTTTAATGTTCCTTTGTGTAACAAGATTTAATAAACAAAATGGGGGCACCACATCCCTGTATAAATATATCAATATTAAATATATCATTTAAGTGAAATGCATTTATTATCCTGTAAGAACAAGTTTTTGTTCTTCCAGTAGCAAATTTCTAAGTTTGATGTATATACTCTACAATAATATTTCCACAAAATAAATGGACAGATTTTTGACCCAAGAACCTCCTAGAGAAGTAGAGATCACCACATAGTAAACCAGCCATAGTTCAAAACGTAACTTCCATTTTGTTTTATACCCTTACTTTTAAGCCAAAAGATACTTAAATTTCCAAGTTGCCATTCCACATTAGAACAGCCATGATGTGACACAGTACTATCCTTAGCTCCCATTCTAGTTTTCTATCAAGGTGCATTGAGCTTAAGTTAACTTTATTGGGGTATAAAAGGAATAACAAATTATTGATTTACTAGGGAAAAAAAAAAAAGATCCTGCAGGAAAAGAATTCATGTGGTGCCTGTAAAGTTCTTCCTACTTACACACACTGCAGTTTGCACTGACTGCAGATAACCCAAAGAAGTTTTGGGTAGGAAAACTCTCAGCTCTCCTTACTTTGAAGACTTGGTATGCCCTTGCTCACCACTCATAATAGATGAGGTCTGGATAAACAGGATGAATATAAAACATGCAACTATATCCTGTATTTTCCCCTGTGGAAGAACACTTGTCCTGTAACAATAAGCTTCAACCAGGCTTAAACCTTCACTAGCAAAATTCTGCAAATAAAGTGTAACCAGCCTTTCAAAACATGGAAGTGAAATTAGTGTAGACACAAGTTCCCCCACATTGAATATGAAATGTTAACTCCTCCTGAAGAAAATGGTGCAATCAAAACAGACTCCAGTTTACTTTAGGACACACATGGGGTGACATACCCAGCCATCTGGGTAGGATCATGAGTGGCCCGATCCCAGATTTCTTTGCTGGACACCAAATACACTGAGCACACGTATGCGCCTTCTCACATGCTTTCTATTAAATACTTCCTACCATGAGGAGCAGGCATGACTACCATTGGCTGTGATGAAGCTGGTTTCAGAAGCACTGGCAGTTAAACACTGAAGCCATATTCCAAATCCCACTAGATTGCAGTGATACTTGGCTGTCACTTTGGATACATCCCCTCCCCACATATGCCATGAGTGAAACTCTGCACTTAATGAGAAGCTACCCAGACTTTCAGGCTTTCCCCATCCCCAACGTTCCACTTCAAAGTCCAGGGAATGCAGATCTAACATTATACTACAAGCCTAGATATAAACAGTTTGAAATGGATTCACTGGTCATGAAGCCTTCTATATTTTCATTTTTTCCTGCAAGGTTGGAAGGGTGACAGCATTATTATGAGCCTAAACCTTTTCAGATGCAGACTTGTGTAGCTTTAGTCTTAGCTGCTCACATCAAACAACTTCCAGAGCTACAGTTTGTCCTGAGAAGCTAAGAAATTAATGAAGGAAAGTTCTGGGCTTTTGCTTGCTTTATCAGATACAATGGAGCCAAGAAGTTTCCAGCCTTGGCTTCCTAGCTTGCTCTCAATCTAGTCCAATATTTAAAAAATGTCATCAGCGAGTGCCAAGAATTTGCCAGTATTCTTATTTTTATTTGAAGATATCACTATTACCCAGACAATTAAAAAGGAAGCTCTTTAATCCCTCAACAGAAAGCAAGAAAGTCAAGCATTATAACAGCACTAGCATAACCACACAAGGTAAGGAGTAGAAAGTATGGTGGACAGTCATTAAAGCAAAAATAAGGGACCCATTTTCATTTAATATTTGTCACTGGCAGGCTTCCACTCATTTTCCAAGTTACAGGTGGATGAAATATTAATGAACCAAATGCTGCTACTGGAGATAAACAAAGTGTTGCTTTCATTTGCACAGTACCTCCACCCTGACCATATTAATTTAGATGCAAGATGGACAATATATTGCATGGTGGAGATGTCATGAATACAGAGCACATTAAATATTTAAACACATTAGACTCTGCCCTTATTAGACACTATACCCTTGGTATTAAAGCTTGGGGAACTATTACCAACACCTTTCCTATAACACCTCTAATTCAGACTATTTTTTTTAGCTAGAAAGCAATTTTACAGAGCACAGAACTGCAGCAGCTTTCTTATCCCATTTGCTAGAGGCAAGATCTCCAAATCAGTTGGACTGCAGCAATCTCTGCACGTAATGCTGAAGCCTTATTCCCTGCTTACTTAAAGAATTTGTCTGTTGTAAGCTATAGAGTATATATTCAGTCTTAATACAGTAATTGCTATGTAGGGAATTAAAGCTTTCTCTAATAGGGATGTTTGACCACAGGCCACTTACCAGACTCTGGCTTTTTCAGTGAGAAAGCCCCTAAAACATCAAAGATCCTTGAAGGCCATCAGGGACACATCAATAAGTAAATCCCCAATGGGCAGAATGAGGTTGTGATCCACAATCAAGGCAACTTGTTGTCAAGTTCACTGAAGGGTCCTGCAAGTGAGATATTTAGAAATACCTACGCAGACTCCTTACAAAGCCACCCAGACAGTGAGTCTGTTTACCAAAAGCTTCTGAAAGAGGCTGAAGTTTAGGGAACAGTGTAGCTATTATTGTACCAATGATAAATTTAGGCATTCATTACAACCAGTTATTCAGTTACCAGCCTTAACACAGAACTGGAACTGATCTCTTGGAAAAAGTGTTAATTTGGGAGCAGAGTTAATGAGGAAGAGAAAGTTGCTAAGTGCAGCTCAGGGAAATACTGTGCAGTGTCGAGCTGCTGGAACGAGCTCAAAGTTTGCAGCCTGATGAACATGTATGTTTAGTAGTTTGCAGTTACTGAGCACTGGGGTTTTTTTTTGGTCTAAGTGTAGCTTTCTATGAAGTGATTTGTGCAGAGGTAGGAAGATGCAAGGAAATCTGTTCAAGGAGTAGAGTCAAGTTTTTCCTGAACATCCCTGAGATACATTAGGCTTTAGGTAGACAAAGTGCTATTAATTAGAACAGGCTAAGAATACCCTAAGACAGAGTAGTAAGGCTCTATCTTAAATCACCACTATTGCTTGCTCACAAGTATATTCTACTGTTCCTAACTATTAAAAGAATTAATACCAATTTAATATCAAGCCCACTAGATGAATAGGCATCTATGGAAGATGCTAGTACAAGACTCACTGGATGCAAACCCAAACACTTATGTACAGCTTAACTGGGGAATACTACAGTTGAAAGGCCACAGTAGATATACTTTTATCTAGCATTCCAGTCCAGCTCATACCCATATAAAGATTAGAGATCCCACTAGTACTATAGGGTCAAAAGGCTCAATTTCAAATGGCATCCTGAATTGTCACACAAACTAGAGTGACCACCTGGAAGAGGACACGTTATCTGGTCTCATGCCATTTCTCCAGTAAACAGAGATCTATTGCTGTGCAGCTGCATATTGAGAGTTTTGAACAGACCACACCTGTAAGATGACGAATTGGAAAGGTGATTTGAAAGCAAAGCAGCAGAAAAAAGCTCCAACTGTAAAGGCAGCAATAATTGCAGGAGCACAAAGGGTACACGTAACTGTCAGATCACTCTCCTTTTCAGCCCATTGAAGTGTTTTGACTTTAAGGTTGTGACAACCAATGCAGCGGGAGCCACAGAAATGCTCTGATGTTGGAAACAATCAGCGTAACTCCTGCTCTGAGAAGTGTAAGCTTTTTCCCTCCCTTTACCAAAGTTAGGACCAGAACAAAAGCCAAGAAAAAGAACAAGAACAAACCTACATCATGAGCCGATTCCTCCAGATACATTTCAGACAGCAAACAGTACATGTGTACTAGATGTGTTAGTGTTAAAGCAAGTTGTTCATTTGTTTTGGGTTATTTTTTTGAACTCTTGGGAGTTAGCTGGCCAGCCACACGACTCTAAGGAGCAATAGTTCAGACTGTCAAATCCCTCCTCTGGGAGTACCCAGAGCCAGACCGCACAGGCCAGTATACTTGCTCAGATATTCCCCTCGTAAAAGGGAAGGAGTATTTTTTACCCTGCAGGCATGTCTTCTCCCTCCCCACAAAAAAAAAAAAAAGAAAAACAAACCAAAAAGACCCTCAAAATCTGAAGCTTTTTTTACCTAGAAGCAAGAGATCCAGCATCAAGACTAATTTAAACAGTTGATTGCTGTTCCTCCTATTTGTACTCCTATATGATTGATAAGCAAGCTGCAGGTTAAACAGTGCTCAGATTAAGTGTATTCTAGAAGACCATTTGCTGCATATAAGTGATGATAGGAAATTAAGTGGCATAGAAATCTGACTGTTCTGTAGTCATCGCTTGTTGGGTTAAGCCACTGTTTTCTGGATGTGGTCCAGGAAGACTGATCATATATTCAGGGACAGAATGAAGATGATAAGCATGACATGCAGTTGTGCTTTCGTAAAAAGAGTGCTTTAGGTTCAGCCCCCAGTTAGATCATTTATTTATCTGGCACCGAAGGGTGATAATGGCTTGTTTTCAAGTCTCCAAAATAAATGAGCTATACTGCATGCAGAAGTAGTCCAAGCCAGCCAGCAGAGGATAGAAAATATGCAGGGTCAGCATAACACTGGTTTAAATTTCAGTTACAAAAACATTAGAGCTCTCATTTAAAACAAGATGAGGAAACTAGGTTCTCTCTCTGCTTTGCTAAGAGCACCAGTCTTGTTCTCCCCAGAACACTGATAAAAATCCACCTCAGATATAATTTAGCAAAACAGTTCAGGGATAATGTTTTCCTGCTGCTAATTTTCAAAAGCATCTTCAGTCTATTCCTGAGGGCTAAGTTTTGTTCACCTCCCACCCTTTTATGCCTTGCCATATGAATAGCAGCTATTGACACAATTTCAGTCTTGCAAGGAAGGTAGGTCTCAGTCCATTTGCAGAGCACCTCAGGCCCTCAAATTAATCAGTCCTCATAACACTACAAGAGAAACTGCTAGTCAAGCCTAAAGTGTCAAGGTCTCCTAAAGCTAAAGAGACTATAGTTTAAGAGCCTATACCCTTCACAGATGGGAGTCCTAGAAAGGAAGTCTTCCTCAGCCCTAAATGGGTTTTAAGAGTTTCATTAATTGTCAATGGTGTGGAGACTACCAATATATTGAGATTCATGTTTGAGCAGACCACATGCCAAAAAGGGCTAAGCCAAGGGTCAGAAGCAGCTCCTAAAGTAAACTGAACCATTACCCAGCGAAAGGCTCATGTCCTGATGCTTGCCAGAGCCACTCACCAACAGCAAGTTTGATGAGAAAACCTGGCTGCCTCTCCCAAGTTGTTATAACGCAGTATGCCAGTTGCAGTCTAAATGACTTTACAGCACTCACTGGAAATGCCAGCGCTAAGGGGCTTTAGTTAAGCTACTGTGTGCCAGTTTCCCTAAGATGGCAGTTCACAGCACACAAACCACTCAGTGACTCAGACACTGCAGTGCTCCGAAGCCATCGCTGAGATGCCTCAAGTTCAGCTTTTCACTTGAGGCAAATTCAGTCTCCAGCAACTCTATCGGAGGTCTAGATTTAATAGCATGAACTCAGCTCTTTTTCACGCAGAGTATCTTATTCCACTCAGAGGAGTGAGCTGTGATACAGAAGCGTAACAGAATAACCAGTTTATTCAAAATAGCAATAACTATTCAGTGCTAGGATTCAAGAAATCCTCACAGTCCCAGCTGGGGGACATAATATCATTTACTAGTGGAAGTTTTGGGTGGTTACTCCAAGTAGGGCTGTGACCCAAATGCAAGATGTGTGGGTAACTGATAAGCTGTTGACCACAAAAGTCACCCAACCAGCAGCAGCTTCCCAAAAGCACATAAAGTCTTTAGTTCACAGCATGGAGCTCCACAGCTTAACACTGTCTGCTTCTAGGCTTGGTTTCTGGGCTGTCCAGGTTCAACTGCCTGGAAGGTGACTCTCAGACTGAAACACCAGTTGTCTGTCAAGCCACACACACGGTGTCACTTACCCCAACAGCAGGCATTCTGCTTCAATTTCTTGGCAACTGGGTTTGCCAGAATAATTTGTATTTTCTGCTTCTGTATGGCAACTTATAAATACAAAGCTCTACTAGAAAGTTTATTGGACTCATTTAAGCAGTTAAAAGGCAGGAGTAATGCTCTGCTTCAGAGAAGTATCGTTTCAGACATTCATATCAGTTTAGCACTGGTCTATTAAGCCAAGTGACAATCATCGCACTCTGTATTCCCTGAGTCAACCACACTGTTGAATGGAAGCTGGTTAATAAGGCTGACAATGTGCTGCAAGTTGAAGGACAGGATAGTTATCAAGTCAGTTAAGCCTTCTCTGACAGAAACAACTGCGCACAAGGCATTGTCGACATAGTTTTGATGAATCTTATGCCTATAGCTTCCCCCCACCTCCATCACTCAACAGCCTCATCACATCCACAGCTGCTCTCCTAGCAGATCAACTGGAAAGCCCCATTTCAACCTGAGTAGCTTTGCCTCTATTCAGCATGCTTTTATACTAACCATCACATCATAATCAGGCTGAAGTGCAAGGGACCCTTGTTTTTATCTCAAGTAAATGCACGTGCAGTGGTGTCAGTTACTGACATGTACTTGATCATTTGATGCAAGTATTTTAGGGTGCCTTTTACTGTTAGGAGCAACAGCAGAGGTACAGAGTGCTAGTTAAACCCAAAAAGAACTGCCAGCTGCAGCTTCTTGTGATGGGCAATATGAAAGGATTTCACTGCTTTTGTCCAACACAAAAGTAGAGGTGCCCACATACTGTGGGCAAAACTGGCTCTCCACTCTAGGAATTGAAACTTGAAGGCATGAGGTGTTCAACTAAGAATGACTGCAGTACATCACAGGCAGAGTTTACAGATTAAGCTAGACAAGATCAAATGCTAGGGTGTAAATGAACTGTTTATTGCTTAAATCAGTGTCTGCTGAAAATACAGAAGTATTACATGCAACTGTATTCACAACTGCAAGCATTATCTTAGCAGCTAGTAAGTCATTTCAGCCATCAGCTTCCCACCTATGCATTTATAAGATGCCTCTCAAAGCTTAAGCATCTTTTCTAAGCTACTCAGTTGGCAACACATTTTGACTTCAGATGGTTTTTCAAACATTAGATGCAGTTTCACTGGTTTAATACTCCACAGGTACCATCCAATGTTAGTATTCTCATAGCTTCTAAGGAATGATCCACCTAAAACAAGTTTATGCAGGGACAGGGGCAGAGTCCACGCATTCCAAGCTTAGCACACAAGCAGAGCAATATTAAATTACTAAGACCTAACTTTCTAGCTGTTGGTGAATCCAGGGCTGGAGTGAGTTTAAAGGTAATTAACCTCTGAGGTCACAGCCTTGTGAGGTATGTCCAAAGTCAGCCTGCTTTCTCTAAGCTCCTCAGAGCCTGCATTTCCACATGACAGAAATAAAGGCAGTTGCTTCAGAAAGCTCCTCAAATACATTACACCTTTGCTTCAGTTTGAAAAATTTAGGTCACATGTACTTAGACATACAAGCATGTGCATTGTTTTAGTAGAGTTACACCATGCTTCGTTGGAAGCCACGTAAATATTCCACTTGTACTGCCCCACTGAAAAGGCACATGAACAACGCTGCACCTCAGGAATTTTGTTATAACATGACACAGAAGGAGCAGCAAGTTCACCAGCTCAGTCTTCTAATCACCTTCTCACCACTGATGAAGGACACCCCCAGCAGAAGACATCTTCCCTCATCAGCTTAAGGCAGCACAAATACAAGTGTTTTTAAAACAGACTGAACTGCAAAGACATTGCAGCTTTGAGGGAGAGGCTTGCTTTCAATTACAAGCAGTCCTCACAGCATCCAAACAAGATCTCATCAGCAGATATTGCTCATTCCTTTCTCAATGACAAACTCCCAGAGAGCAGCAGGTTCACACGGGAGTTAACCCTCTTGCGTAATGCATGTTATCTATAGAACCATACGCTCTCAATTTTACTGAAGACTTCTCTGTCATACATAACTGAATGTAAGAACTGCTATTATTTCTTTGCTCCAAGAAACA
>JAHREE010000188.1:6970430-7086810 GCA_033628505.1 Tringa tobata
CTGGGACCCAGACAGGCTGGTCAATTTAGGTTGCCCGTGGTAACCAAAATTGCCTTTGACTTCTGAGAGCCAAATGGCTTCAGACGGGACCTGCAGGTACAGAGTGTCACCCAGCTCTTTGCCCTGTCTTTGCCTACGATTCTGTTATTCTGTGATTCTGTCTTGTGCCCAGAGTTTACCCATCTGGAGCCAGCTGGCTCGTGTCACCCTAAGAGCAATGTCAACAGTCCTAAGCAAACAGGTGGTTTAGGGTCTCCTACACCCGGGTTTCAGCCTTTCTCCTGGGCTGAAACATGGAGTAAAAGCTGTAGCTATGACTTCCCACGTCATCCCCATATGGAAGATAGCAGTTATGTTGGGAAGGTGCTGCTACAGGCTCTGAGATGCATTTGCTGCTGCTGCCACTTGTGAGGTCTCATCATGAGTTCGTGCCTTGAAGAGTGAGAGCTCTCTATCATTATTTTCCTGGTTTGCACGGCTAAAAAGTGGTATTAACTGCTGCAAAAATTACCCTGCCTCTTGAATTTGTATGTTCTATAATTATCTTCACAATAAAACTGTGAGGAATTAAGCTCCAGTAGCAGTTTGTAGTTGACAAGGGATGACTTGACAGGCCTTCAAGAACTGTGGCTTTCAGTCCTCACTTAATGCCAAGAGCAGTTAAAATATTGCTAGAGGGCATTTGAGAATGGCAGGGCTTATTCGCGTCAGTCACTTCTTCCCTTGCAATGGAGAGACCAGAATCTCTTTTTCTTAATGTTATTTACTCTTTCTGTTTCTCTCCGCTTGGGCAATGAGCTGAGATTAGTCAGTTTTCCTTCCGTGCTGCTGCATATTAAACCCTGACTATGATGTTTATGAGGTTTCCATTGCTGCACGGGGATGTTTGTACTTGATCTCTCTATTTTCACTCAAAGCCAATTGAAAAATGGATACCTTTTCATCATATTGGATTTGCAAAGAACCAAAACCCTGAACCAAAGCCCGAAGTACAGGAGGCTGTTTAGATCTGAGATGATTTTCAAGTGACCTCATTCGCATTAGCCTTACCCTGGTGAAAGTTGGCCAGTATTATTGCCAGGTTACACTGGTAGAGACACAGAAAAATGACCTGTTTGTTTGCTGGCTGCACAGGCTGCTGCAGTCTGCTGAAAGCCAACTTTACTGACGTTTCACCTGAGAGATCTTGGTTTCTTAATGCTTCATAACAATGTTTCATGAATGAATTTATAGATGACTGGCAGTTGGGCTAGTGGCTAGTCCAGTGCAGAATAAAATACTGTATTTTATCTGGTCACAACGCAGATGCTTAGTTTATAGCTGTAGGCACTAAAATATGACCTCTAGTTAACTGAGCATCTGTCCCTACTCATGCTGCCTTCTTGTTTTGCAGCCTTTTAGCTACAGCTGGATTTAAACTGTGCAGGTGTGATTGGGCACGTCTGTTTTCATCACCCAGGTGGGACCTGAAGCTTCTACAGCCTTCCTGGAGGACACACTTTACTCTTTGCTCTGCTAAGGCCTGTTACAACCACGTGTTGGGATTTATCTCATCTCTCCCCTTGCCTAATCGGTCACATACCTAATTGGTGTTTACAATATTTCAGGTCCCAGCATAAACAGGATTTCAAATTGTTTAGCCCTGTGTCATGAAAACTGCCATCTGCAAAAAAAAACAGCGGTGGTGTCTGTATTTTTGGAAAATCCTAGGAAACAACTCAAGGAGCTACACCTAAGCTAGTGACTTCTGCAGCTATGACTCAGTGTTAGCAGAGGTCTACGAGCCGTTGCAAAAATAGACACTCGTGCTGACTGCATTCAGGGTTTTTTTACATTCCCCTGAAAACATGAGTAACGCTCACCTGGGTGATGGAAAAGCGGGTTGGATTGGCACTGGTTGGCAACGGGATGGAAAATTAGTATGTAAAGAACCTAGTGATTAAGATAATAAAAACAATGTTAAGAATCTTAGACGAAGCCAAGTTTTATAGCCCTCGAGCTTTTAATTGTGAAACTGTTGGCTCTCATTTTGTTTCTGAAATAGAAATCTATTTAAATGACTTAAGCAACCCAAGTTTCAAGAATAACCCCGAGCAGACTGTTGTAGTTGTGACTGAGAAACTGAAATGAATTGGGTGAATACTTTTTATTCTAAATGCTCGAGTTTCCAAACACAACCAAACAACTGCGGACCCCAAAGTGTTTCACAGGAAAGTAATTTTAAACTTTGAGGAAAAAAATAAAGTGCGTTCCCAAAGTCCACAGCTGATTGGAGTGGCAATTAAAATCCCCAGCAAAAGACAGAGATTTTTTTTTAATCACTTCCCCCCTAAAATTTGGGTGAAAACTGACAAATTCACAGTTTTTGGAATTAAAACAGTTGTGTCCAACAGTTTTTCCCTTTTTCCCTTTTCCTAGACCCAGTCATCCATTTCCATGTGGTGTTTGATTTGGGCAAGTCCTCTACCTGAAGCACAGTGTGGATACTACACGCTGTTCTTTTGGGGGTCTAGTTTCACTTTACAGCTAAAACAATTTAAAAGCTGGTTGATCCCAAAAGGAGCAACTTTTTGTTTTCGTCTGCTGATCGTATGTGCTCAGGATGAGTCAGTTCATCGAGCTGATTTGGTGGGAAGCCCTGCATAAAAATGAGTAGTTTTCTGTTGAATAAACCTCTCGCATCGACTCATGTGACAGTCCTAAACCTTGTCTCAGCTTGCGGAGTCTGATAGATAATGGTCAGGCCCTTTCGCATAATATTGTCTGTCCCAGTCACCCTCCAGTTCTCATTTCTTATCCCTATGAAAACAGCTGCACTTTCCACTTCCTTCTCAAGCAGTGTCATTGTCTTCTTCAAACACTTCCCAGATCTTCCCAGGGCTATGACACAACCTGCTGGAGGGGGACCCTGAGGTGGCACTGCTCTTTTGTAGAGCTGTGTGTGTGAACACTGTGCCAACAGCAGAGAGACCAGGAAGGTGACAGAGACGTGCTTCCCTGCTGCTCCTCTTCCTTGGGCAATTCTGTCAGTTCAGCAGCTTCTTTTCTTATTTTTAAAGGGAGCCTGGCAGTTAAGCTCCTAACTTAAGTACCTCAAAGACCCCGCTGCTTCGGTAGGACCAAAAGTTTTCTGTTCCTGATTAATTTTTTTCTCCTATTATTAGTGAATAAAATGCAGCAGGGAATATTTTCTGAATATGTCGGAATAAAGATTCTTTCTCCTTGAATGCATTTCAACCCATTTTTCTGGACTGGCCAAGCATTTATGCTGGGTCCATAAGGATGTCTTAGCACTCACCTGGGCCCGAGAACAGAAAGACAACAGATGCTCAGAAGGTGACTATTTGAATGGAGATAATTTGCAACCTCGAGAGCAGACTCAAGAGGTTACAGCTTACGATAAAGAAGTTAATAAAAGTGAGAGGAGAGAAAGTTCCTAGCAATGAGGTTATTTGGGAGGTTTAACAAGCTCCCCAGGGAAGCACTGTTGCTGCAGAGATCTTTGAGAAAAGACCAGGAGAAAAGTTTTTGAGGAGTTTGGATTTTTCCTGTCAAGTAATCAGTTGCATTTCTGCCAATAAAAGGCTCTCCCCGGTCCCAATTAAACAAGAACTGGCCTGAATGGATTGCTCCCAATTTGAACGAAATATTTTTTTTCCAGCTGGCAAAAGTTTCATGTATTTTCCTCACTCTGTTTTTTTTTTTTCCCTGTTAGTGGTTTTGGTCAGACCAGAAGCATATGTTGCAGAATCTGCCAGAAAAAATGTTTTCACAATTGATATTTTCTTAAATGCCTTTCAGAAATTGCCAGTCAGTGCCCTCAGAGACAGAAATCCTTTCTTCAACAATACAACAGGTACAGAACAGACATCGGCCACCTCGCGTTTTTTTCTTACCATCTGTTGACCTGGAGACCTGCTGGTGCTGGCTCCATAGTTCACTCTGTCATTCTCCTTCCTTCTGAGATGCCAACAAGCCCATGACGTTGCCTTTAGACGTTTATTTTTCAACCCCTGATGAGCAACACTGTTCCCCATGACCTCTCAGTGTGGTCTGGTGAGGCTGTGGTTGGAGCGTGGCCGGAGAAGCCTGGAGGAGTATTCAGGGACTATGGGACACTGAGCTGAGCTGAAATGTGGATTGTTTTCTCCTGATCAATAGTCCTGAAAATGACCTCTCAGGTGGCCTGGGCCTTTCATATTGATCTTCAATTACCTTACTGCACAAACTCTTCCTCTTCTGAGAGGGGTGAGTGTGTTCTGTAGGGAATATCGGCTTTATGTCATCCCTTCTGGCTTGTTTTGAACTTCACTTTCCAGAAATGAGAGATGATACCGTCCTGCTTCCCTTTGGCTCTCCCCCTCCCTGCTCTGCTTCCTGCTAGCCAAGTGTTCCCCCAAACCATCTCTTCTTGCAGGTCTGTGCCTTGCTGTGGACTGCAAACTTCAACCCATTTTCCTGTGATTTAGGCAGATACAAGGTCTCTCTAATGTGTATTCATATCAAATACCACAAAATCCATATTCCAGGTGAGCCACTTGCAAATCTTCTGCTCTAAGTACTTATTTTAACAAATTTGCAGCATTTCATCCACTCTGTGATTTTGATCTCCCTCTGAAATGCAGCTGTAGCTGTCAGGAAAAGGGGGCTAGCATACTGTTGGACCAACCTCACATCCTTAGAAAACTGGCGTAAAATTCGGAGACAGGGACAACCCTATAAATCGGAGTCCCCGATATTTCCAGGGGCTTGGAGGCAGAGGCTGTGTTTGCACACCTGAAACTGTGTTTTGCCCCAACCCTCTGAGCTCCATCTGAATTCTGCGCTCAAATCACAGAATGACAGAATCATAGAATGGTTTGGGTTGGAAGGGACCTTAAGGACCATCTAGTTCCAGCCCCCTGCCATGGGCAGGGACACCTCCCACCAGACCAGGTTGCTCAAAGCCCCATCCAGCCTGGCCTTGAACCCCTCCAGGGATGGGGCAGCCACAGCTTCTCTGGGCAGCCTGGGCCACTGTCTCACCACCGAGCCCCTGGAAGACTTACAGCTGTTCAGACCTTTGCTTTCGCTCTGTACGTGACAAAAAATACAGAGCTGGTAGTAGCAAACCTCTGGCAACTGTGCTGTTAGTGACAGGAAAAAAGTGAAGCTGTTCAGCTGATCCATGACTGTTTCCAACTCAGCCAGCGATACGTTATTTGGGCAGCAAAACACTTCAAAAAGATTTCACGCGTTGCAGGGACAGATATTCCACTACCCATCTCACTGGCAGTTTGTGGGATTTACCTTTCTAGAGATCAGAAATAGTGTGCAGGTGCAGAAATTCCCATTATTTTCCCAGTACAATTCCCATATTTTCTCTGTGTGTGTGTGTGTGTTGCATTCATTGACTTTACTTTCTCTCTAATGACCTATGAGTATCTCTTGTCTCATGGAATTGAGTGTTGTTTGCTTGTTCACAGTTTCCTTTCCTTCCGTTATCCAGCAAAGAAAGTTTGCTTAAGTGGCTTTTGTGAACTCTTTCAAGATCCCCAGAAGGATGATACAGGAAACAGAGAGTTTCCTTTCTATACAAACTTCTAGGGTGTTCCCATAATAGCCTGAAATTTATCTGAACTCAACAGCCTGCAATTGGACAAAAAAATTAATGAACTGTCAAGGGATCAGGCAAAACACAATTAACATATCAGAGAGAGGAGAGCTTGCAATAAAAAAGAATCCTCCACTTACATAGCACCTTTTATCCCATGTTGCCAAACACTTTCCTTTCTATGTTTCCAATTACTTTACAAGTTGGCCATGCTTTAACCATTCAGCCTGAAATTTTCCATAATTGCTCCCTGCCTCAAGTCAAATATATTTTTCGGAGAGGAACGAAGCAGGAAAGCGGGGAAAAGTTACACAAGAAAAACCTCTAAAAAAGGTGCAGTCATATTTCACTGACATCGAAACTAAAGAATTAGTTTTATGAATGTTTAAGCTTTCCCCTTCTTTATTTCAGAGAGCACTTTTGCGCCGCGGGAGCCTGGAAGGGGAATGAGACGCTTGGCACAGAAGCAGTGCTGGGATCTGAGTCCGTCGCCGTCTCTGGATTTGTCCAAGTCATAAACCGCAGACAAACCTTTCTTTGAAGGCAGCAGAGGTAGGTTTGTACCTCCTTTTTCAATGCCTTCTGACTGCCGTGCCCGTAATTTCCCTGGCCCCTAAAAGCAGCCCCCGTGAGCAGAACATCTGGACGGGGAACGACAAAATGGATTCTCCTCTTTCACGATTTCACCCTGGGTGACCTGGCACAGTGAGTGAGATCTGGGAGGATTGTAGTACTGGGAGGGAGGGCAGGGCCCGTGTTGAAAGCTGACAAAGTAGAAATGTGAGTCATTAAAAGGCAAAGACCAAACTGTAAAGAAACAATTACTTACATATTTAAAAAAAAAAAAAAGAAAAAATCAGATCTGGAAGGCACATTCACCTGGTGGTTGACACTCCCTACAAAAGCACCGTGTTATTCCAGAAGTCTCCCATGAGATGAATAAACCTTGCCAGGAATAATCACGGAGCTGGAATTGTATAATTGCTCGACTCAACGCAGGCAGAGAACAGATAGAGAACCTGTGCTTTTCTTTTCCTGCCCACTTCCTTCATTTCAGGGCTGTGCGGGGCTGGGGAACGCTGCGGCTTACATTGGCTGGAGCAGTCAGGATACCAGGAAAAAAAAAAAAAAAAAAGAAAAATCTTCTTAGCAACAGCTTCGCAGCATTTGTTGTTTTTAACTCCATTCATAAAAGCAGTTAAAGCGGTTAGCCGTGCTGCGGCGAGGCGGGCCGGTCCGCTTAGCAAACTCACGTCTGCGAGGAGCAAAAAGCTCTTGACTTGCCGCGAGCCGAGCGCCGGCAGGTTTCCTACCCTCCCGGCTCTAATCCTGCCATAAACAAAATGGCTTTAAGCCACTTCAGACTGCAGCACTGCCATTAGTACTCTCCGGTTACAGAGATCAAAGGACTGCAAAGGGCAGCTCAGCGAGGAGGAGATGCAGGCAACAGCTTCACCTCCCCTCTTAGAGGGGTTTGGTCCATTTTCTCATGCAGAAGAAGACCAATTTTGGGGAGCAGATGCCGTGGCAGCGTGGCTTGGATGGTTTGGCAGCGCGCTGTCACTCTCACATCACGGGAGTCCGGGCATTGCATCAGGCAGCATTAACAGCAGGGCTCTGGTGCCTTTATTTTAGTGATAATTTATGGTGAACCAAAAATCAGATATTTAATCTGCTGCAGAATGACCCGTATCTGCATGGCCACAGGCAGGAGCGGATGTGAAAATTGTTTGGGTAATAGCAATTAGCACAGCAATAGCTTTTATTAATTTTCTAAAATGGCTTGGGGAAATTAATCCTTTTTTTTTTTTTTTAATTAAGAAACAATAATTGTCACTTTTAAAGTCAAAAGCCTTGTGTTTACTGAGAAAGGGCTGTTTTTAGTGACGGGAGCCTCTATTTTGTCAAAGCCAAAAATTTCCTGTGAAACAGTACTATTTAAAATAGTCTCTGAGAAAAAAGTCAAGAGGTTCTGCTATAAAATTTCATGATGCAGAGAAAGACACTGAGGAGGGTGGTTGATCTGGGACTTCACATACTTGGAAGGTTTGGAAACAGGAGCGTGGGGGAGCTTCGATACGTTTGCAAGGATAAAAGGGATTTGATGGGTCCCCAGAAATACTTGCGGCAGAAGAAGGTGCCAGGTTTGAGCAGGCTGCCTAATCTATTAGAGCTATTTGCTGGAGACAGAAACAAGAGATGTTCCCTCTGGAAATAAGGATCAGAGGTTAATTAACTATGGGAACATCCTACCAAGGAAGCCATCCCGTGAATTCCTATATGGCAGCTCGGGAGCATTGCCATCAGATGTTTTAGGTGTCCGACTAAGCTGCTCACCACGTTGTTGTGGAGGTAACCTGCTTTTCTGCTGATTGCAGAGGGATACCAGGGCTCCTGCCTCGGGTACCCAAACCTCAGAGCTGTGAATACCTCCCAGGTCCCTGCTGCAGGACCGTGCCCTACTTGTGTGTTTCTCAGGGAAAGAGCCCCCTCCAGTCTCCAGGAAAAAAAAGCAAAACAAGGACAAATTTTTGCACTTCCACTGCTCTGTTTTCATTTACAGCCAATTTCTGCCAAACTTTTGAGTGTCTATTTAAAACTTTGATTTCCTCCCTAGTGGCCTGTTTCCGTGCTGGGGTGCATGTTCCTTTTTTTCTTTTTCTTTTACTAACAGTTTTGTGGTTGTTTCACAGTCCACCTGATGATATATGCTCATCACTCCAGACGCAAGAGGAGTCTGAATTAATTGATGGGCCGGCAAGGTCACAGTTTTGAGGCTGTAAGGGCACAGCCTTTTCCCACTTGCAGCCAGTACACATGCCAGCTTTGCTGGTCCCGTCTTTGGATGTCACCGGATCACTGTCACATGAGTGCACAGTGGGTGGGGGCGAATGCCCTGGCTGCTTTGAGCACGGTGCCATTGGCTGCCCAGCCTGTTTTCTTGCCTGCTAAATCTATGAATACAGCCTGATGATTGCTCGAGCTGTAACTTAAACCTGCTCAGCGCTCCTTTTTGGGGACGCAGCTCCTGGCTGAACTCTCCTTGTCCCTTGCAAAAGGGTTTGTTTCAAGCAGCCTGGAAGCCAGCATTGCCCCGCGTAGGTGGGTGGTACATGATGCTGTGTCTCTGCTGAGGGTATCGGTTTCTTTAGCTGCCCTTCTGCATCTGCTTGGTGGTCAGCCCAGCTGCATGGAGACAATTTGGATGCAAAGAAATTAATTTTTCCCAGGCACAGAAGCCAGAGCTGATTCTTTTTGGACATGGAGGGCCTGGGCTTGGCGTACATTGAGTCCTGTCCCTGGGCAGTTTAATCTCGCCAGCCAGAAACCTGTATGGATTTAGACTTCCATATGCAACTGTTTGATAATCACGTTGCCATGGTTACATTTGAATCTTGCAATAAATGTGTAATTTCACACATTTACATCAAAAGGAACTCCAGGACATAAAAGTGTGTAACAAAGCAAGCTGATCTCTCTCCATAAGCACTTTCCATTTTTAACACCATATTATTATACTCATAGGGTTTTTTTGGGGGCAGGATGAGGGCTAGGGGGCAGGTTTGACAGCCTGGAGGTCAAGTTCTTGAGGTCTTGTCTACACTAAGGCTTCCCCAAGGCTGGTATCAGGGCAGTTGCCCTGCTGGGGTCTAAGTATCCCTTTCCAGGGCAACACTGGTTCAGTTGCCACTCATGTTGCCAGTCTCCTTGGGAGCTGCAGGGTACTGAGATCTTTTGCAACTAAAAGAAAGGAAAAAGTTGAACACAAGACCCTGGTGTGCCCGAAATGCAAGGAGAAGGGACAGACAAAGAGAGGTGAAGTGTGAGGGATCTGATGCCCACCTCTCTTCCCAGAGTCATCCCTTTATCCCCTTTTCAGCCTGGTTGTCTCATATCTTCCTCTCTGGCTGCTTGCTTCCTCTGTCCCACCCTCTTCCATGGGGACTCCTTATCTCACCAGCCACTTTGTCCCAGTCTCCTTGTCCTATTTGTCCCCAGGCTGTCCCTCAGGTGCCCTCTCTCAAGTGCTCTCCCCCTTCTGATGGGGAGTGCTCCTTGTTCCACAGTCACTCTCTCCTAATCCCAAGGCAGCTCTTGTCTTGGTCCATGCCTCCTTCCCTGCCTCTGGGAAGATGCAATGGGCAGGTGAGGTTATTTAGGGAGGGGCAGATAGCAGAGAAGAGGCTGTACCCAGGGTACAACGTCAACCAACAGCAGCTGAATGCAGTGGTGGATGGCAGAGATGCACCCACCAAGCATCAGATCTGGGGAGAAATTTGCATCCAGACTCTATCCCTGCTGATTTAAGTGGATTTTTCAGGAGCTTGAAACTTGGACAGTTCTGCCTTAGGTTTTTTTTTCCTATAGCAACAGCAGCTGGAACAGTGTCAGAATGAAAGTAGGGCTGCAGCTGGGCTCTTCCTTGCTCAGAAGCAAAGAGGTGCTGGAGAATCTTAAATACTAACAGAATATGGGCAAAGTAAACACTTTCACCTCACTCTATGAATACACTGATGTGTAGAGAGGAAATTTGACTGAGAGAAATGCTCAATACTGATTATTTCTCTGTGAGAAATTGGAAAAGTAAAAAATATTGGAAAAGCTTAAGATCTTTTTTTTTTTTTTTTCAGTTGTTTATACAATTGGAAAAGTTAAGTAAGCCTAATTATTGAGGTTATTTGTTTTAATGAGTCACCACCTTGCTATTATTATTCCTGGTTTCTGTTGCCATAGGATGAGAAGCTGCAGCTGGGCTAAGCTGTGCTGCGCAACAAACCCTCACGTTGGATATTCCAAGATTGAGACATAGGAAAACAGGTGGGCTCAGCCAAGCAGGGGAACACAGGGAAGGGAAGGAAAGCGATGTTTACCAGTACGTTGTGTGGCAACCTCAACATTGTACTGGGGGGCAAAGATGGGTTTCCATCAGTGGGGGCTGCTGTGGGGTTGATTTGTGGATGTTTCTGAAGAGCTCTTCCAAAGACACATAGTAGAAGGTATGAGAAGGTTGGCCACAGACGTTGCCAACATGGGCTTCTTGTTGGTGGGAATCACCATGGTCAGAGAAGTCACAGGGCTTTGAGAGCAAAGATCTGAGTTTGATGTTATAGGAAGGGAGGAGGCAGTGGAGGGATACAGGCTGGGAAGCAAGACAAAAGGAGAGGTTAGGAGAAAAATCTCCATGGTAGTATCCTGAATGGGTAAGAGTGAAGCATGATCAAGTCCCGTGGAAGGTACTTTAGTACCAGAGCAAGGAATAGGTATGCAAGAGATTTACCTGCAGGGCTGGAGAAGCTGGGCTTGAAAAAATCCACAGGATTGAACTGCACCCTAAATTTATGGACCTTGAAAGAGAGTTGTGAGGTGGCATTCAGCAGCTGTGTCTGCATGGCAGATAACACATCGTGTTGCTCGCTGTTTTGTAAGAAGATTTAGGGAGAAGGCTTGGGAGGGAAGGGATGTCAAAAACTCTGTTTTATCCAGGCTGAACTTTAGTTAATCATTAGACATCCATGACACATCTCCTCACTGAGAGCCAAAACAAGCCTGCAGGAGGAACTTGGGATCTCGATGGAGGAGGATGAGCTTGCATGTGTGTTGGCATGTGTGCTAACTCCCATCTGCTCTTCAGATCAGGCGGCACCACGAGCCTGCGGGGTGGAGGCAGGAACATGCTAACCCACAGTGTCTCATCGATTGGTTTCAATTGATCAGTTGTGTAGAAACAAAGCAAATGAAGTTTCTGGTCTCTTGGATGTTGCAGAGCGTGTCAGCCTTGCTCCCAGCAAGTTCATCCTTTTCAGCTGATCCTGCACTTTCAGTTCTCTCTCTGGAATGGCAGAGAAAAGTCCTCTTTGAGATGGACAGCTGGCCTCAAAAACAAAAGGGAAGATCTGCCAGAAGAATGGATTGCCAGACTGTTTTTTTTTTTCCCTCTCAAATGCACACAAGGGCATCTACTAAAAATGCCATGGGAGCAAGCACAGGAGGGGTATGCACAGAAGTGAGCTGCCCCGTGAGTGTGAAAATCATCCTCGAGCCATTCTCCAGTATGGTTCCTCCCTGTTAGCCCACCAAGAAGTGTGGCATAGTCCTTTGTCTTGTCTGTCAACCCGTGTACCTTTGTGTCCAAAGCCTGGGAGCAGAGGGAAACCCTCACCTGTCTCTCTATAGCATTGGTAAAACATGCCTCTCCTTTTCACAGCTACCAAAATCTGGCCTTTCCTACCCAATTATCCATTTCCCAATTCTTCCCAGAGCTTGCATGCTGGACTGCACCAAGGCTCCAGAGAGAGATTAGCATGGACTTGCCTTGGCCGTGGATGACCTTCATTCTCTTTGGCATTTATTCCTCCTAGGGGATCAAGGAGGAGAAGGAAGGGGAGGGTGAACTACAGCTAAATCCTGTTCTTGGATCTCCCTTCAGCCAGTGAAGAATGAGCTGTGTACCTAAATGAACCCAAAAGGCACTGTGACGTCATCCAAGCAGGACGTGGTGGCCTCTTCCCAAGTGCCTGAGCTGCCACACGCTCTGGCCATGCTCCAGCAGGCAACGTAGCCTAGGGACCCCGGGGACAGAGGCAGGGCTGCTGCCAAGGCACCGAGCTCCCCTCCGAGAAATTGGAAGATGGCAAAAACGGGGGTCATGAATGCTGTCTGGAGTGAGTGACCTGGAAGTGTCTGCCCAGACTTCATACAAAGAGGCAACGTGGTCCTGGCTCCGTTGCCCAGAGGGCTTTGTGCTGGAGGCCGAAGCGGATACCACACAACGTGTGGAGAGCCACAGCTCTCGCCCAGTCGCAGAAGAGGCCACTGTTCTCCTTGGGACCTGGTGTGGGTCTGAGGACCCGTCTGCACAAAAGACTTGTCAAAACGGATGCCAAGAGCATCCAGCCTCTCCGCTGTTCCTGCCAAAGCTTCCTGATAGCAGGCTGCTCTGCAGCCTAATGCAGCTTCACTAAGGGGGAAATTCAGATGCTCAGGATGTTCAGACAAGAACTGCAGAATATATTAGTGGCTGTCCATGTTTTTTCACTCCCACGGCCACTTAATCTTTGGACTTAAGTGTGCAAATCCCACCTTGTGCAGCACCGCTGCTGTGGTTTTCATAGGTCACTAAGGCAAATTTAAGCTGTATTTTTCCTGGTGTGTTTATCATTGTTTTTTCTGTTGGCTTTGTGCGTGTGAGAATTGTTATCTGAAACCCTCTCCTCCCTGCCAAAGCACAGTGAATCCTCTGGCAGTGATGAGTGGCCCGCGGACTACAAATGGAGAAGAACCCGTCTCATCCTTTCTCTCTCCTCAATGTTCATGTCTGTAGCTTGATGTTCATGTATTTGCTCGATGTTCATGAATACAGTGGTCAAACACATACAGTGGTCCTCTGCCTGACAATTAGCTAAGAATTGTGTCGAATACCCTGAAATAGGTGTGATGGGACAAGTAGAGGAGACCCAGCAGGTTACCCAGTCTGGCTCCAGCGTTGCACAGGGACAGAGCTCAATCCACTTTTACATGACTATAGGATTTGCTGCTTCTCTCCCTTGTAAAACTGCGTGATGAAGCAGTTTTCCCTAGGCATTTGCCAATTCTGAGCATTATTTAGTGTGTCACATTGCTAATAAAGGAAAATGCTCAATTTCCACTAATTTTTTATTTGGGGCTGAAGTTTTATATCCCCTGGTCCTTTCTTTGATGGGTTAAAATTAATGGACTTTTCAGGGCAATCAAATTTGATCAAGGAAGAACTAGAATAGCAGTTTTCTATGGAATGAGACAACACGGGGAATTTTTGTTAGATTGTCTGGAATAAATACAATTTTTCCGCTGCTCTTCAGATCAGGCCAATGTACAGGGTACCAAGGGGCACTCTAGCAGGTGAGGTCATGCTTCCCCCTCCCTCCTGCATGCCAAAATGAGGGACCTGATGAGATTGCAAGCTTGGATGAAAGAGGGGTGTCTGCCAAGGAGCAGAGTGGCTCCTCCAGAAACATCCCTCCAGCTCTCCCATGTGGAAAAGGAGAGACTCCGGCCATTTCATTCTCTTAATTAAGAAGAAATAGCATGTGTCCATCACTCACCACTAACCAAGAGGTACAATTAATGTATCTGGTGATACATCTTGGCTGCCCTGAGTTACTGTTGTGTGGTAGAAGTTGACAAATTGGGCCAAATAAGGGCTTAAAAACTCCCTGTTTTCACAGTAGCTCAAACTCCAGGTCAGGGTGGGCACAAGGCTACGTTGGGCCAGAAATTTCAGCTATGCCTGTGACTATACACTACCCATTTTCCCTCCATATCCCGTTTTTACCACCAAGAATTTAGCTAATTTAGCAAAATAGCACAGACCTCAGTAGCTAGTGCCAGTGCTGAAGGATCAATGCTGCTTCTGCAGTGCGACCCATTGCATGCAATCTGGGAAGAGTCAGTTAGTCCATCCTGGGAAAGCTGATGTGGTGATGAGAAGAGGAAGGATGCGTTAAGTTGAAGGCCTTGGATTTCTGTGGAGAGATGGGATCTTGTCTGACTTTGGCAGCATGGGTCACGTGAAATGGTTTAGTGCTGGATTTTGTGTGCATGAGGAAACACCGTTCAGACTCGGTGCTCGCCAGCACAGAGACACCAAATGATACGTGAGAGCCCTCCCACCCCTTACAAGTAGGAAAAAAAAAGAGCTGGCATGAGATGGTAAATGTTGCCGTGCGGTGTTCAAGGGAAACCTGTTTGCGTGGGATGTGCTGGAAAAATTGCTCAAGAATGGTGCATTCTTATAAAAAACCATCTGGCTGCTGTTCAGGTCAGTGTTTTTGTACTGGAGCTGTGGGCTCCGTGGTCACACCTGCGTGTGCGTGCAGCCGCTAGCAAGGGGTTTGCTTTGCATGTGATCTAATCCCCCTTGCTCTGGGATGTTGAAGATCCTGGGCTGTGTCAAAAGCAGCATCGCCAGCAGGGGGAGGGAGGGGATTCTGCCCCCTACTCCACTCTAGTGAGACCCCACCTGGAGTACTGTGTCCAGCTTTGGAGCCACCAACATAAGGACATGGACCTGTTGGAGCAGGTCCAGAGGAGGGCCACAAAGATGATCAGAGGGCTGGAGCAACTCTGCTGTGAGGACAGGCTGAGAGAGCTGGGGTTGTTCAGCCTGGAGAAGAGAAGGCTCTGGGGAGACCTTATAGCAGCCTTCCAGTATCTGAAGGGGGCCTACAAGAAAGCTGGAGAGGTCATGTAGTGATAGGACGAGGGGTAATGCCTTTAAACTGAAAGAGGGGGGATTTAGGTTAGATATTAGGAAGAAATTTTTCACCATGAGGGTAATGAGACAGTGGAACAGGTTGCCCAGAGAAGCTGTGGCTGCCCCATCCCTGGAGGTGTTCAAAGCCAGGCTGGATGGGGCTTTGAGCAACCTGGTCTGGTGGGAGGTGTCTCTGCCCAAGGAAGGGGGGGTTGGAACTAGATGATCTTTAAGGTCCTTTCAAACTCTAACCATTCTATGATTCTATGAGTCTATGATCTTTGCCCTCATCTAGTTTTGTGTCTGGATCCATCTTCTCAGAGCTGCTTGCGCTGACACATGACTTCATGGCAGAAAGAGGCACCCTGTGGATGTCAGTCCAGGAGAGAAGCTCAGCCAAGGTCAGTTTGCTAGTGGGGCTTAGTCCTTCCACGGTGGGATGGTGGGAGGGCTAAAATGCTACACCCACTTCAACAGCAGACTATAACAAGGTTTCTGATCCTTGCAAGGCAAAGCAGGGACCGTGCTTCAGAGATAGATGAAAGGATTCCTGGAGATCCAGGTTATGGATCAGTGTTAGGTGCTGGAGGAAAGACATGATGTGAACACTCAGTTGTTCACTGGAGCCTCTTTAGCTTGACAAACTATCAACAAGCCATGGAGGGACTGCTCTCACTCTGTCTCCTTTTCTACCCTAGGTGAAGGCAACTGGATGGTCTCCTGCAAGCCAGAGATCTGCAGGCCTTTCCTCATGCACCATTCTTGCTCTCCTATCACCAGACGTCCAGTCTTTCCGACAATGGCAACCTTGTTCTATGCTCGGTTCCTGCAATCTTCAAGGCTAGAAACATGAGCACAACTGCCACCAAGGCCTGCAGCAGTCAGCCCCTCTGCTTTCATGGGGTAAGCTTTAATGGGTACGTTTTAATACGGTCGCTCAGTACAGAGGGCCCTTTGTCCTCGACAGCATTAAACCGAATAATACAGACCATAAATTTAGTGCAAAAACTGTAGCGAAAGAAAATGAAGTAGCAATCTGTAGCAGACTGCTATTTCTGCAGAGGAATTGCCCTTGTGCTGCTCAATAGTTTGGTTACAACCAGTCCTGCAGCAGCCACTGGGAATTGGAACAGAGTAAAATTATGCAGAAGGAAGGTTGTGCTTTAGGTCCCTTGTGCTACTGCTTTTACGAAAAAACAGCCTTCACAAGCAACTGCTCTTTTCCCTCTGGAAGAAGAGCTAAAGCAGAGTTTGCAATGCAAAGTTTAATAGGGAAGTAGGGAATGAGCAGAAGTCCCCTTTCTTGCAAGCACGCCGGGGTCTCTCATTTGTGGCTTTGTGCGCTCGCTGGTGAGCACAGACACCGATGAGTTAGTGTGGGGAGCAGTCCCTGCTGTCATACGTGTGTTGTACTTACACACCCCTTGCCCCCTCTGCGCCCCAGGAACCGTCCCAGCACACACAAATGCCATCTTTCCCTTTTGATCCCTGGTCACCTCTTCTCCGGGAGGATTTGCTGCTATTTGCCCTCCTTTCCGATCTCCAGTCTGTCCAAATCAACACTGCCAACTTGCCCTCTGTGGCATTTTGCTCCGTCACCCCAGCCGGAGCTGTGTCCCCTCTCAGACCTCCCACCCTTGCTGCATCCGTGCAGGTCCCCGGGTAGCACTGGGCACTTGACACCAGCTTTTGAGAAACGGGCACCAGTTTTAGGTACGAGATGCCTGACACTGAGCACTGAAAGCATCGGAAACAACCGTCACATTAAACCCAGCCAGGACTCTCCTGTTAAAAGCACAGCCCTGTGTCATACCCATTGTCACAGCTACAGTGATACAGCCACAGAGTCAACAAGGGGGTACAAGGAGCAGTTCATGCCTCCTCCCCCCCCCCCAGACATACACACACACAGACACACACATGCACCCACGCTCAAAACCAGGGTGAAAAAAGTCCCTGGTGACTGAGCTGTTTTGCTTGCACAAATCAGGGTTTCTGGAAAGGCCTGGGATTCAGATGGCAGGGCAGACGGCTGGTTTCAGCACTGCCCATCATCGTGGTATCTGGGCTTTGCAAAACAGAAAATATGTTTGGTTTTTTTTTTTTTTTTAGTTAAGACAAGATGAGCCCTCCAAACTAAGGTCCCCTCTGGACTATCTCAGAAGATAAAATATACCTAACCATGTTCCCCTGCCTCGAGATTATTATACCATTTCCGAACACTAGCCTGCTCTGGTAATTCTGCATTTTAACCGGTCTCCCAGGCTGCCTCCTTTAGCTGCCAGCACACATCCTCTTCCCAAATTAACCTGACCAAAATGAGCCGCAGCAGAATCCACCTAATTGCTCTTCTCACTCCAAACAGCACGATTTATCAGGGGGACTTTTCCTGCAGTAGCCAGACCTGCAATATTCATTATTCTTAAGCTAGGAGTTGCTGCGGTATCTTTATTCCCAGATACCTCCTTTAATCTCACACTCTGCCGTTGGCAGCACCCGCCGGCTGCAGCAATCCCGCACCGTGCCCTCTTTCCATCCTCTCCCGGGCAAGCAAAGCCAGAGAGAGCTGGCAAAGCAGGGGTGGTTTTCGGCCAGGGGAGGTGGGGGTGGTGGTGGGGGGGCAAAGCCCTGCAGACGTTTCTTGCCCAGCTACCAGCAAACCCCAACCTGAGCTAATTCTACCATGGCCGAAAGCAGAGGATGTTTGCAGTGCATGAAGCTGATTTGCTGACTTACCCTTCATCTCTCTCAAGAATGCCAGGTGAAGAAGCCGAGCTCTCGCTGAAGAAATAAGCCACAAGAAAGCCGGCGGCAGCCACTGCAGAGCTTGCTCAGAAGTTCGCTCCCTCTGTCACAGCGTATGCAGCTTGCCAGGTATAGCCTGGATGAGAACACCCCGTGCTTTTCCCAAGATGAATGAGATCAGCACATATTCAGGCAAGGAAAAAAAAATAATACAAAAATTCCCTCCTAATATATGTGATGGTTTGTGACCCAGAGGTAAAGTGTTGGTCTACAAGTTCCTCTGCTTTACAACTCAAGATTTTCTGGGGGGAATTTCACAGGGAGAGGAAGTTTCTCTTCTGCCTGTGGTGCTGTTTGCATGTTGTTTGCGTGTTAAAAAGCAAGCAAATGGTATCTCCACAGGGTAGGCAGGAACCCCGTCCCCAGCAGCGTGCGATGGAGGGCACATGAAGGGTATCAATACGAGCAGCAGAGATGCCTTTATAATGTGGATGCTGATGCTTTTTGACTCAAGCCAGTACCTTGCTGCTATAGACACCACCTGGTTTGAGCAGATCTTGACTCTGTTGGTCCTGCCTTTCCTGAGCAAGGTTGTTCAGATCAAAGCTCTCTTCTGCCTGGCTGCTTCGCAGCTCCCCAGCTCAGCAGAGTGCCTTTCTGCTGCCAGGTCCTTCCCATCAACCATTTCTCAAGATTCATCTCCTGCCTGTCAGGGAAGGGGATGGAATGTCACTGTGCTGAAGCCCTGGGGTGACAAGAGAAGGAGAGGCAAGAGAAAGGGTATAAGCTGCTTGGAGGGCTCAGGTGGGCTGAAGCCTTTTGGTGGCATGGAGTCAAACACTGACATGTGCCTCTGGGGGCTCTGTCCTTGTGCTGGGGGGGGATCCTATATACTTTAGTGCAAGAGCACCATGGCATGACCAGGAGTTTTAGTCATAGAATCATAGAATAGTTTAGGTTGGAAGGAATCTTAAAGATCATCTAGTTCCACCTCCCACTAGACCAGGTCGCTCAAAGCACTGTCCAACCTAGTCTTGAACACCTCCAGGGACTGGGCATCCACAGCTTCCCTGGGCAATTCATGTCTGCCTTGGCCTTAGCTAACAGTTGGGAACCCCATGGCACAAGGATGTGGTACTTTTCTTTAGTCTTGGCTAGTTGAAAAGTGACTGAGGAAAAAGTGAAAAATTAGATGATTTGCTGAGGATGAGGACCCAAGGCTTGTGTGGCTGGAAACCTCTCTCAGCTCTCTGAGTCTCTACCCATAGCTATGGCAAACCTCTTCCCTTACCCTCTCCTGAATCCCAGGGCTGGGAGTCACCTGGGTACTGACTCCTGCCACGGGCTCTCTGTGTAATCCTGGGTGCGTCCCTGTGTGTCCCCAACCCGCCCATCCGGGCAAAGCTCCCACGTGGCTCATCCACGCGGGGAGTAGGTTCCCTGCCTCCCACGCCTGGCCTTGTTCCCCGCTGACAGCCGAGATGGGGACATGGGTTTTGAGGTGGCTGAGGTAGCCTGTGTGAATGGGCTTCATAAGACGTGCTGCGGGGAAAGCCTGGCTCCCTCTAGACAGCGCTTGCAGCGGGAGGCTACAGGACAGCGTGATGTACTCTCCTGCCACCATCCTGAAGGCCAGGGCTGTCCTCCTGCATTAGGGGGGCTTGGGGCTGGCTGCCAGAGGGACCCCAGGAGAAGGCTCAGAGCCTCAGGCAGCTCCTTGCTTGTCCGAGAAAGCTGGCTTCAGCTGTTGGATGTGGTAGCCTGCTGGTGGTGGGAAAGGGAGACACAAGGGAATGGAGCAACCATGCAGGGCCAGAGAACATGCAGGAGAAAAGCGCATTCAAGGGCGTGCTTTGCAAGAATCTTGGGCTAGGCACATGGTCCCCTGGGCCCAGTGACCTCTGAAGTTGCAACGGGTTGTACAATGCAGAGGGGCACTGCTGCATGGGTCCCGTGGAGGTGTGGGCCATGGGGATGGATGGTGGACCTCCTGTCACCTCTGCAGACCTGCCTCTGCCTTTGACACGTGGCGAGGCAGCCATGGGCATGTTTGGAAGCTACATGCAAGACTGAACTAACCTACCTCAGATAGGTGCTTGGATTAATTAGTCAATACATGTTAAGTGCTGCAAAGATTTAAGGCTCTGCTTAATTGTTAAGTAACTCAATCATCAGCGGCTGCGTGGGTTGCCTGAGGCAGATAGTGGATGAATCAGACGGTCTCTGGCAAGTGCAAGGTAGAGAGGGAGAAAAACTTTCCAAGGCTGGGTGACAGGACGATGGGTTGATTAGAGGACAGCAGTAATTACTGAGGCTGCTGGGACTGGGAGCATCTAGAAACACCTCAAAGAGGGGTCAGATCCTGTGCAGAGCAGCTTCTGTGAGGGGAGCAGGGCTGTCTTAGGCTATGGAGGTACGGGGAGACAGGGAAAGCAATGAATTCACAGCAGAAAGAGCTAAAAAGGCCACGAGGAACTTCTCTGAGCTCTTCAGGCTTGTTATGGCCAAGCCACTGTGAAAGAGGTGGGTTTGGAGGTGAACTGAAACACTTTAGGGGATGCGAGACTGATTTGGGTAAAACGGGGAGCACTTACATGCCAGGGACTCACCTGTCCTCCTTGCAGGGACTGGCCCCAAGTTATAGGCTTGGGTGGCCGTCAAGCTGCTGCTGAGGGACCAACTTGCATCCTGCAGGTCAGTTCTTCGTGCAGCAACACAAGACAAGGGCTGCCAGCAGAACATTGGTGTAGTACAGTCCATCTGCCAGCCTAAGACATCTCTTCTCCTGCCACCACACAGATTGTCCCATCACTCAGAGGTAGGTTTCAGACCCAGATTCATGAACTCATTTCTGTGGTAGCAAATTCCATCTTTCTCAGTCCCTCTGTGTGTCTCTACCCTTCCCGCTCTGCCCTCTGTGTCTCTCCACGTGGGAACTCCCCGCATTGACTCTGCTCCCAGAGAGATCTGTGCAGGGGAGGAATGACCCTCTCAGAGTCAGCTGAGGCTTTCTCCACCTTCCTCTGAATAACTGATCTCTCTGAAGGTGAAACTCACCGATATTGAAGCTTTAAACCCAAAGTTGACCCCTGTGTGGAGGTGACTTCCAGCCATCTATGACCATGGCTCCTCCAGCCAGGTTAAGATGGGGGACTCCTTGGCACTGTGCCTGATCCGCAGGCACGTTCCCAGGGCTTTCTGTGAGGCTGGACCTGAAATGACCTACCTGCCTGTCATATCTCTGGCTGGAAAAAGCTTCCAAGCTCTGCCCTGGTGAAACATTTGTATTTTGGGAAGCAGGGAGCAGGCTGGAACGGCCTGCACTGTTGCGACAGAGCTCCTTGCCCGAGCTGAACCTCACTGCCAGGGCTGGGACAGTTGCATGTGGCTCACGTGGGATAAAGGTGTGAGCTCTGGAAGGAGACATGGGCAAACACAAGCCCTGGGAAGGGTCAGTGGGACAGCACGAAGACCTCAGAGGAATGCCACAGCCATTGCTTGCTTGCTTACCAGCAGCATAAGAGTTTCCCTGGGGGCTCCTCTCCCTCAATCCCATCCTTGTCCTGGAGCTCTCCTTTCAGACCTGCACTACAAGAGACCGGATAAGTCACCTGGGTCTCAGATTAGACCTGCCTTAGTCTTGGAGAAGCTGGCATCACCAGCAGGCAGCCCACTGTCCCAGCACCAGCTGCGGGGCTTGGCGTAGCTTTGCAAGGCACCCCCTGGCCTCAGCCGTCGCCCACGTCCTTCCAGCCTGCTTTAATCCTTTTTTAATTAAATACGGAGGGGTGTGATGGTATCAGGAGGGTGGGAGGGGGGTGGCCTGGGGTGTTTTGGGCTTGGAGTGCGTGCCAGCCAGCTGGGTTTGTTTTGAGCCTGTCAGATCTCACACGCTAGCTTTCCCACTCTTGCTCCTCTCCAGATCCGGCTGCAGCTCAGGCATTACGTGGATCACCCCTGCGGCTCTTCCATTGCTTCTGGATCCTGCGGCGTCCCACCTGGCAGGAGCTGGCATATTGTAGACTTCCGAGAGATTGGTGGCTGAAAGGCAAGGTGGCTTCTCTGGCAGCTCTGAACAACAGGGAGGAGGTTTGACTGGCATCAGAAAACAGCATTGGTGAGTTGAAATGGCCACGGAGATGTGCGAGATGGGAACTGGAGGTACGGTCCCCAGCTGGTCACTGTGGTCGTTCAAAAGGCTGTTAGTGCAGTTTGGGCTTACTGAAGCTTGGGGGAGGTTATCACAGGGATTTAATGACCCACTTGCCTGGGGTTTAGACTCGAGGACAAGGCAGACCCAGACTCCTCCAATATGGGGAGCTGCAGATGCCCAGAGTGTTCCCAGGGGTCTGATGCTCCTGGGGAGAACAAGCTGCACGCTAGACCTGAATGTAATGAAAGTGTGTCTCCAGGCTGAAACCAGTCTCTCACTGGACAGATGAGATGCTCTGGGGACAGGTTACCTGCCTCTCCCCATGGGGCAGCAAGAAGGCAGGGATGGCTGGAACTGAGGTCTCAGGTTGCTGGTGCTACCAGCATCACCAGAAATTTTTGTGCTGGGGGTCACTGGAGACTCTGACAGCACCTGATAGTGAGTTCTAAATAAAAATACACCCAGATATTAGCATCCACAGGACTTGTGTGTCCGTCTTGCACTCCCACTATGATTTCTTTTAGAGAAACCTGCCCAGCACAGGCAGGATGTTGGTTTGGCTTTTCCCAGCCCTGGGGTGGTTCTTTTCTTGTTTGAACATCTGAGGAGATCTTGTGTAACGTATGGCCTTGAGGGAAGTCAAGGGGATCAGAGCAGGGACCAGAGCAGAGCTCTTTTTAGCCACTGGGGATGGCCAGACACAGCTGCACCCAAGGCAGTGGTGAAATGGAAAGAGCTGACCTGGATGAGGTCAATGCAAAGAGATGCTTAGAGGTGAACAAAACTGCAGCCACACTGAGAAAACTGAACCTCTTCCAGTGATCTGGAGCAGAGGCCAGATAGGTTCAGATTTGGTCAGATGCTCTCCTGTTTTTAACCCGTGGAGGCTGTGAACCACTGTGACCTGGGGTGGCTGGTGGACAGCAGGTTCTCCATTGCTGGAAATCTCTAAATCAAGACAGCAAAATTGTTGCTCAGAGGGAAATTGTGGGCTTGACAGAGGCAGTCAGTACTGGGTTTTGCAAGAGGGAAGATTGCTTAGCACTGTACACCCCATCTGTCTTAAACCCTGTGACTCTGTGAATCAGCAGCTGGTTGCTGGTCCCTCTTAGCCAGAGTCATGAGAGGCCACGTGAGTCCGTTACAGGGAGAGGGAAGTGCTCTGCAGCGTTGCTTACAAAATCATAGAATCATACAATGGTTTAGGTTGGAAGGGACCTTAAAGATCATCTGGTTCCCCCCACCTGCCACCCACCTGCAGGGACACCTCCCAGTAGAGCAGGTTGCTCAAAGCCCCATCCAGCCTGGCCTTGAACACCTCCAGGGATCCACATATAATGTCTCCCTGGAGCCTTCTCTTCTCCAGGATGAACAGTCCCAACTCTCAGCCTGTCCTCATAGGACCTGTTGGAACATAGCCTGTTCCAACAGGTCCATGTCCTTCTGATGTTGGCCACAGAGCTGGAGGCAGCACTGCAGGTGGGGTCTCACCAGCACAGAGCAGAGCAGAGGGGCAGAATCCCCCCTCACCCTGCTGGCCATGCTGCCTTTGATGCAGCCCAGGATGTGGTTGACTTTCTGGTCTATGAGCGCACATTGCCAGCTCATGTTGAGCTTCTCATCCATCAGCACCCCCACGTCCTTCTCCACAGGGCTGCTCTCAATCCATTCTCTGTCCAACCTGTATTTGTGCCTGGGATTGCTGTGACCCAGGTGCAGGACCTTGCACTTGGCCTTGTTGAACTCCATGAGGTTTGCACAGGCCCACCTCTCAAGCCTGTCTAGGTCCCTCTAGATGGTATCCCGACCCTCCAGCGGGTAGAGTGCATGACACAGCTTGGTGTTGTCTGCAAACTCTTTTGAGTGTGCCATCCAGCCAATTCCTTATCCATCCATCAAATCCATGTTTCTCCAATTTAGAGACAAGGATGTTAGTGGGGCAGTTTCAAATGCTTTGCATAAATCCAGGTAGAACATCTCTGCTTCCCATGCAAATAAATGTGGGTAGAACTTGATACTGAGATGAGGGGGCCATCCTCATGCCTTGGCTTTGAGCTGGCCACAAACTACTGAGCAAAAGAGGTGCTTGAAAGAAGGGAGACCTGTAGATGTGCAATGTCTCTGGCTGCAACACATCTGTTTTCCTGCAAGAAAATATTGCAGTGGTCCTGTGTTTAGCCCACCCCATGTTTCCTGGCCCCCCTTCCTGACCTGCTCCCTCAGCACTCAGACATGCACATGCAGAGCAGAGCAGGGCCCATCAGAAATACCCAAGAGGTGCTTGGTGAGGGGAGCCGATGCTTAATCCTGATCAGCCCAGAAATTTTCCTGCTTTGCAGTGCCATGACAACTGCTCCCATGCTAACTAGCAAGCCGTGGCTAGTCACCACTGCGGGTTGCAGAAACTCTTCCCCACTTAAAAGTAGGAGCCCAATTTACTACTTGACTCGGTGGCACAATCAGGCTGAAGTGCTTTGGCTGGTGGACAAGCTTGGGCTGTGATGCTCTCCAGTCATGAGAGGTGGATGCATTCTGCATAAATTCTTGATGCCTCATACTTCCATCCTCTGCCAAAGCTGGCAGAGCTCTGGGATGGAGAGAGGCTGTTCATGGCTGGGTCAGCCTAGCAGGTACCTCATGGGAAAGGTTTCAGGACTGCTTGCTTGGCTGGATGAAGGTTCTTTCAGCTGCTGAGATTCCTGTCTCCTGGCTGCCCTCATTTTGGTTTTGTTAAAGGGTAAGATTTAAAAAAATCCTGTGGGTCAAAGAACTTGATGACTGAGACTATGAGAATGCTTCACTTCGGGCTTCTGTTGTTGGGTTGTTTTGTTTCAGCACCATCTGCCTGTTCTGGGACTGGCATCAAATCAAATGCTGTTCACTGAAGTCAGCCTTTAGCTGGAAGCAAGTGCATTTTTTCATCCCCTCTTCCCTGCTGCAGCCAGATGTGCTGCTCTTCTCAAGTGACGCAGCTATTTTTGTATCCCTGCCCTGCCCCCCCCACTGCTTTTGGGGTGCCCCTGTCCCACAGCTGCACTGGTTTGCGACCCAGAAGAGCCTCAGGGATGGGCTCAGCACTCAGCATCAGCTGGTTCAGCTGGAAGCATTGTGGCTTTTCACAAGCACTGGGCTGTGTGTGTGAGAGGAGCTAGTTCAGAGCTGACCTATCTCTTCTTCCTGGGGATGAATCCGTCACAACGCCTTCGCTCCAGGCAGCGAAGAGGGAGAGGAGCAAGGTAAATGCAGGGTCACATAAAATGGGATTTCTTTCTTCATTCCTCAAATATGGATGCCCCATCCCTGGAGGTGTTCAAGGCCAGGTTGGATGGGGCTTTGAGCAACCTGGTCTAGTAGGAGATGTCCCTGCCCATGGCAGGGGGCTGGAACCAGATGATCTTGAAAGTCCCTTCCAAGTCTAACCATTCTATGATTCTATAGATAGTAGTAGTTTAACTTTGCAGACCTGTGATGCTGCTTGGCTGCTGCTTTTCTGCATTCAGGGTGGCTTTTGCCCATGGGGCTCATTAAAACCACAGTGTTTTCCACCGTGATGGTGTTGGCTTGGAAAAATGGCCACAGGTCTCTTGAGAGGCAGTGTGGAGCAGAGCAGCATGTGCTTGCTTTAGCCTGTAGCTAGAGAAAGCGTTAAAGCAAAAAGAAATGTGAAGGGGTGTCAACTGGGGAGAAGATCAGAACATGGTGGGAAGAAGTGAAGGTCCGCCTAGCATAGGACATGGCCACAAACTCAGAGCTCCTGACATGCCCAGCCTCATGGGGCTGCAGGAGTGACCAGCTTGGCCACACTTGGTCTGTCTGGTGCTTCCTACAAGCTGTGCATGCATTGTACCCTCATCTGTGCCTAGACAGCAGAAGGAACCCGTGGGACACAGCAGCCCAGCTGCAGACTGGCAGCTCGGACTGGACTTGGAGGCATCAGGAGATGCTCAGTGAATGCAGGCACTCCTCAGCGTGGAGAATGAAACACCCAGTGGGACCATAGCTGAAATGAGTGGGATGTCCCTGCCAGAGGCGGGTCCTGGCTTTGCTTCCTGCTTTTGAACTAGTGTAGATCTTGGCTGGCCACCTGCAGAAGAAAGGCTGCTGCATTGCAGAGTGTGCGCAGAGCGACTGGCAGCCAGGCTGATCCGCACCCTGTTCCGATGGCACTGCGGTGTGTGTCACCCCTGTGGTGGTGTGTCACTGCTTTCAGTTCCCCCTCACCATCACAGACAAAGGGACATTGCGCTGCTCACTTTATAGAATCTTAGAATGGTTTGGGTCGGAAGGGACCTTAAAGATCATTTACTTTCTACCCCCTGCCCTGGGCAGGGACACCTCCCACCAGACCAGGTTGCTTAAAGCCCCATCCAACCTGGCCTTGAACACCTCCAGGGATGGGGCATCCACAGCTTCACTGGGCAACCTGTTCCAGTGCCTCACCACCCTCAGAGTGAAAAATTTCGTCCTAGTATCTAATCTAAATCTACCCTCTTCCAGTTTGAAGCCAAGCACAGTCTTTAGCTCAAGTGCAATCTGAGGAAGGTAGCGAGAGCTGCGGGGGACACGTATGATACCCCAGAGCTGATGACCAAGTCAGCTTTAGAGATAAGACATTTCCCAGCTTGTCCAGAGTGGAGCTGAGAGGCATGAAAGCAAGGTGTGAGAAAGAAGGGCTTTTTAAGAGCCCTGATTTTTCCCATGAGAAGGTTCCTGCTGTGCTGGGTGGAGAGGCTGTGCTCTGGGACCTTGGTCTGCAAGGGCTGCCAGAGGGGAGGAGGCAAAGGCAAGCAGAGGGATACTGGCAGGGCTTGAAAACATCGTGAGAGAGAATTACATTTGCTCAGTGAGAAGGAAGAGCTGGCAGGGGACCTTTCCCCTCTCCTCGCATCTGTCCAGCACTGAGCAAACATCAACTAATCTTCCTGACACTTCCATAAGACAAGGAAGCATTACAGTGCCATAATGGTAAGCGCAGTGGAAACCACAGCGGCGCTGACGCACGCTGCATCAAACCACCGCTCCGGCGGGCTCGGCCGCGACATCTGCAAATGTCGCCCATCAGGAGCAGGGCTGAGCTGTGTTTCCCACAGCAGGTCAGGGACAGGCTTCAGAAGGGAACCCAGACATCCTGTCTTGCAGCCTCCTGCTCTCGCTTCTGGACCATGACGAGCTCCATCAGCCAGGGAAATAATTTGCCAACGGAGGCTGTAGGGGTGAGGAAATAATTAAAAGCTGATCCGGGCTCCTGCTTTGGAACAAGAAAAAAAACAAACCCATATTTTAGTAATGATTTAAATACACCCTTTCATCTCCAAACTGGCAGGAACCTTCTATTGCTCATTTTTCTCCTAATCAGTTTTTGCTCAGCAGATGTGAAGACGGGGGAGCCAATTTAACAGGCAAAGCAGAATAGACACACCAAGTGGAGTGGGGAATATGAGTTCACATCAGTAAATACGTAAAGATTTGCTGCCAAAGGTGCAAGAGCTTGTTCTTGCTGCTCATGCAGCCAGATATTTGGCAAGTAACGAGGTTACCTGTTGATTTATTCTCAGATGAGATTTCTCAAGACATGGTGCAGGGAGGGAAAGCAGGACTATCAGGCTCTTCTGCGATGACTTTGATTCACCTGTAGCTGAATTTAGTGGGAGTTGTCCTCTTGCAGGTGCCTTGGATTCCTTGCATACCCAGCAGGTTGAGTGTTCAATTTTGGGTCCCCCAGTACAAGAGAGAGACCAACAAACTGGACCAGATCCAGTGGAGAGCACAAGACATATGAGAAAAGGCTAAGCAAGCTGGGTTTGACCAGCCTGGGAAAGAAGATGCTCAGGGGAATGCAACTGCTGTCTTCTGCTGCTTAAGGGGAGGCTATAGAGAAGACAATCAGTCTCTTCTCCGAGGTGCACCGTGAAAGGATGAGGCAACAAACACAAGTTGTGGCCGTGGGAAATGACATTGTGACAATGCAGTAATGCACGATGTGAGACCTTGCAGGGGGGAAGGTGATTTAATTTTTAAACGGAACTGAAACAAGAAGTTGTTGTCACTTATGACACTCAGACTTTCATACCTACAAGCACCAAGAAGCACGTACCCACCAGTTCGACACAAAATCACTTGTATCTAAGTTGTCTGCCAAAGATTCCCCACAATGCCAGAGGACACGCAATGCCATCTGTTGAATCTCTCCATCCTGTCCCATGTCTCTCACTGTCCTTTGCCTCCCAGCCTGGATGTCCTGAGATGATGCACGGAGATGTGGTGACATCTTGCTGACTTGTTCTGCTAGGTGCCATCAGCAGGTGCCGTTTGTGTAGGCCGCCTCCTGCCACTTGTTCCTTCTGGTGCATCCGCACAAAACATCCCCATTCACACCAGTCTGAACATTGCTGTTATGGTGCCTGGCACAGGAAGGGAAACATTTTTCACTATGAGTGTGGGCAAGTGCTGGGACAGGTGCACAGGGAGGCTGTGCTATCTCCACTCCTGGAGATACTCAGAAGTCACCTGGGTAGGATCTTGATCAAACTTTGAAGATAACCCTTAGAGCAGGTTGGAGGAGCCCAGAGGCCCTTTCTGACCTAAGTTATTCACAGAATCATAGAACAGTTAGAGTTGGAAGGGATGCTAAAGATCATCTAGTTCCAACCCGTCTAGTTCCATCGAAGATCATCTAGGTCCAATCTAGTTCCACTCATCACTGGTCGCCACTTGGACATCAAGCCATTGACTGCAGCTCCTTGAGTGCGGCCATCCAGCTACTTCCTTCTCTGTGGTTCTCAGATAGCACAGGGAGGAGAAGAAGATCCTTGTTTTGACAAGGAGAGGAAAGGAAAGAGAAGCGGGAAGTGATGACTTTGGTGTCCTTCATTAACGTCACTGATATACTTCGAATCATCAGCAGCTTATTTACGTGGCACTGCTAATTACTGGCTGCAGGAGAAACCCATACACTTTCCCTTTTCAAGGGTCACAAGGAAGGGCTCATGATGGCAACGCACATACCCTGCCTCCTGCCAAGGATGTCAGAGCCCAGTGTGGAGACAGATCTGTATCCTAGTTATTCCCAGAACTGAAGTCAGAAGGGAACGGGCAGCTTGCCCAGCTCTGCAGAAGCCAGACTCCTGTCTGCCAGCCTCTTCGTCTCCAGCCATGCTATCTCCTCTGAGAGTCCTCTGCCAGACCATAAACATGGTGCTCTCCCGGTCCCTCCTCTGCCCACAGTCTCAGTGTGTTCACCAGGGTCTCAGAGCAGGTTGAGCCCTGGCTGCAGACAGGCAGAGATGATCCCCTCTGAGATGGGAATGCTCTCCATCTCCTGTCCATGTCCTCAGCATGATGTGTGTTTGAGGGTGGGCATCCTCCAGCTCTTCTATAGAGATTGGTTCTCTGCACTGGTGTTATGGAGGGAACAGAGGGACTGTGACCCCATGCCGCTTTGCTTAAACCCTTTGATGCCAAATGTCTTGCTCTCCTCACCCACCCATTTTCACAGTATGTGTTGGAAAAACCTTTCTTTGGACTTCTAGGAACTTCTAGGTGGTGTAAAAACTGTTGGGCAGGGGGAGAGTTACAGACATACACAGGGATTGCGCGAGGGGATTTCCTAGCCACTAAAGAAACTTAAGAAACCTGGCTGAAAAACAAAACCAAGCAAAAAAATCCAACCTTATTGAAATAAGCTTCCTCAAAGAGCTCAGGGATGTGGTACTGGGCAGGACGGACCCTTCTCCTGCCCCAGCTCAGCCACCCAGGTTTCCTCAGACGCCCTCCCAGCCTTCCTCACAGCCCCAGCTGAGCCTTCGGTTTGCAGCAGTGATTTATCCCCCAGTGGCCTCAGAAAGTTTTAGTCATCACCCAGCTGCTGAATAACCCTCTTGTCTGAATTCCCCCGAAGGCCCAAAAAGGCTCTGCTTATCTAACGCTCATTTGACCGGATAATTTGAAGGCAGTTTGCAGGCTCTGTGGAAGTGACCTGCTCCAAGTCAGTTCAGCTTTTCAATCCCCTCGGCTGCAACATCAGCACTTTTCCTTGTATTTTTTCTTCTGCCTGGTGCAGGCTGTGACATTTCTGCTGTCCCAGCTGAGACTCGGAGAATGGAGAGGTGCCCCCGGTTCCCACCACAACCTGTGTGTTACCTTCCCCGTGCCCATGGGAACGCCAGTGCAGCGGATCATTTGCAAAGACTAATTGATCTTAAGAGCCTTTTCTCGTCTCATCCTGGAGTATTTGAAAGTGGCTTCCTAGAGCAAGTCTGTCCTCTGAGTACAGTATTAACAGCTTGTTCCTCCACTTTCTCTTCTTTGAGCGCTATTGATTAATCCCGCTGCTGTTTTCTGTTTTGCTGGCGGGCTCGGGTTGCTTTCTCGCTGCTGGGGAGATAAGCTGCAGCCTTCCCATGGGCAGAGCACAACAGGTATTTAGTTCCAGAGCTAATGCTTTCCAATAAAAACTTTGTTTCCTGCAACCAATCTCGTGCCTGGCTTTGAAACACACTTTCAATGAGTTTATTCACTGCACAACCACCCGCGTGAACGTATGTCAAAAATTAGTCAGACAATCACCTTGTGTTTACTCTCCTCCTCAATGTGTGCCCAGCTTTTCCTGAAAATACTAACTGGAAGTGGCAAAATCGTCTTCAACCTCTGAAATGACCAAGCCATCTTTTTAGAGGTTTTCAAGGCCAGATCCTGCAATGTCTAATGAATAAATATCGCAGTCGATAGCTAAGGATGTTGATTTCTGATATACTAGAGATAGAAAGCTAATACCGCCTTGCTTTCTCGTGACGTGCTTTTTCTCCCTCACTCTTCCATACCTTTGAATCCTTCATGTGTTTTAGCAAAGTCTGGTGAAGCGCCAAAGATCATAGATATCAAAATTCCTACTACTGTTGCAAATATTGGTTGCTGGGTAGAGGAAAAGTCTCTTTCAGTGCCTCCACTAATGGAAATACAATGCTATGAGTACACTTCTTATTAGCCCAGAGCAGAAGTCTCTAAAAATTTCCAAAATCTTTCTCTAAAAATCCCTCTGATTTTTAAAAAAAACAGGTTTCATTGTTCCACTTCTCCAAGAATAGCTTGTCCATTGCAGTGAATCATCTGCAAAGGTTTGCTAGGTCCTTGGGTTTGCTAGGTCCTCTCCTGCATCTTCTTGGGCTTGTAGTTCCCCACTCTGTAACTCCTGGATTGGAGGATCTGATAAAGCACTTAGACGCTAAAGCACATTGCAGGAGGATGGCTTTGTGGCCTGGGTCATACCGGTGATAGGAGGGGGGACCACAGCAGTATCCCCCAGCCTTGTTACGTGTCTCTGTGCTGGTTATATCAACTCCTTTTGCCACTCATCAGAACCAGCTGTGGCTCCAGAGGCAGGAATTTATTTGCTGGAGAGAAGTACTGAAGTTGGATGGGTCTTGGTGGGGGGACATTGCATCGTTGTAGACTCGAAACCTAAGGGGCCTGAACTGAAGCCAGAGAAACAGCAGTGAAATATAACATGGGACTTTTAGATCACAAGTGGATTAGCCTGAATGTAAGGCTGGATCTTTTCAGAGATAAAGACTTGAATAAAATCCATCTGGTTTTACGTTTTTGCTCTGTAGGGGAGATGGTGTGCGTTGTATGTCAGGACTCTTCCAGTTCTGTGGGAACTCTATGGGTATATCCACCTCCTGCCCCTCCTTCCCTGTCCCATTTCTTCCTTGCTCCATCTCTTTCTCCTTGTGCTCATGTCCCTTCCCTTTCCAGCTCACGACTATGTCCCGACTCTGACATCCTCCCCAGTGACCTCGCTATCGTGGCCTCCTTCTCTGTGCTTCCCATTTGCCTTCATCCAATTATCATGTTACCTTCTGCTCTCTTAGAGGAACTCTGCCAAAAATTTCCCCCTCTGTGCTGTTTGCTTGCCAGGTCTAAGCAGGAAAATACTGTTTCCTGCTTTTTCATTAGCAGCAGCCAGGAAGGTCTCTCCTGCTGAGGGAAGGCACTTCAGTGAATTACATCCCTCACTCAGCTGCCTCAGAGGAGGTCGTGTGTGTTAAATCTGGTCCTTTTTGTCCCTTACTTTCCCCTTGCAGATGCACCATGAGAAGCAATAAGAAGAACGGAGATGTGAGGCCCATCCCAAACCCAGATGGTTGTCCTCAGGGCCCCTGTACAATTTGGCCTTATCTCCCTTGAGGACAATCTATGTGTCCTAATCTGAGCCACCAACTGAAGGGGAAGCCCCAATGAGGGCAAGAGATGCTGGGGCTTTTCTGAGAGGCAGAGAATTGTGTCAAAGCCCAAGCTGTCCCAGGGGCTCATGTTAGCAACACAGCAGAGATCTTTTATAATGGGTTAGTTAGCACATTTGATGGTTTTATAACTGGACATGGTCCTTCAGGACATGTCTGTGGCTTTTGATGTCATTTTTTTCATGAGACAGCTGCTCTCTGTAGCTCTCCACTGATCAGGAGGTGGTGCCAATGGTGCCCATGGCTGTGTCTGTGCACAGAACTGAGGCAGAGAAGTAGCCGGGGCATTGCAGACTGTGGCAGGTTCACCCTTCATAATCAGTTGAGAGAATCAGGCCTGACTAGGACATCGCATTCTAGGTGACGGATGCTACAGAATCCAGATGACAAGCTCATGTGCTGAGCCCTGCTCCTGTCTGCAACGAACCTAGAATTCAGGTAGTAATTGCCCAAATTTTCATTTCTCATTGGGGCTTAGGATAAATTGGAACTAAGGGATCCTCTGGCAGAGAGAACAGCAGAACTCCTAGTGCCTTAGGGAGCTTGGATAAGCAGGACAGTGTCTTTAGTTTTTCAAAGTTTTGGTGAGCATCACGTGAGGCTTCTTTGGCAGTTCAGCTCCTCTTTCAGACACCGAGTCTTGCTCGACCCCTTCTCCTTTGCAGGTACAATTCTTGTCTTTTACAAAGGCAATCCCAGGCACAAATAGAGGCTGGGCAGAGAATAGATTGAGAGCAGCCTGAGGAGGACGTGGGAATGGTGGTGGATGAAAAGCTCAACATGAGCTGGCAATGTGTGCTCACAGCAGAAAGTCAACTGCATCCTGGACTGCATCCCCAGCAGCGTGGCCAGCGAGGGAGGGGATTCTGCCCTTCTGCTCTGCTCTGCTGTGACCCCACCTGGAGTACTGTGTCTGGCTCTGGAGCCTCCAATGTAAGAAGGACATGGACCTGTTGGAGCAGGTCCAGAGGAGGCCACAAAGGTGATCAGAGGGCTGGAGACCCTCTGCTGTGAGGACAGGCTGAGAGAGTTGGAATCGTTCAGACTGGAGAAGAGAAAGCTCCAGGGACACCTTGTAGCCCCTTCCAGTACCTGAAGGGGGCCTACAGGAAAGCTGGGGAGGGACTTTTTACAATGGCATTTAGTGATAGGACAAGGGGTAATGGCTTCAAACCGGAAGAGGGGAGATTTAGATGAGATAATAGGAAGAAATTCTTTACTGTGAGGATGGGTAGGCATTGGAACAGGTTGTCCTGGAAACTTGCGGATGCCCCATCCCTGGAGGTGTTCAAGGTCGGGTTGGACAGGGCTTTGAGCAACCTGGTCTAGTGGGAGGTGTCCCTGCCCATGGCAGGGGGGTTGGAACTCGATCTTTAAGGTCCCTTCCAACTGTAACCATTCTAGGATTCTATGTGCGACTGTGTAACCACAGTGCCTCACATGTTGGGGACCAGGCTTCATGAGTCAGGATCTCAGTGCACTCCTTGAAACATACTCTTAGAACTGGAGCTAGAAATGAACAAAAGAAAGAGCAAGCAGGGATGAGTCATTAAACAGTTAAAAATCCTCTTTCCCAGTCTGTCAGGAGATGCAATCCAACTACCGTCCCTTCCTTCCCATTTGCTGTGCGCTTGTGCACTTACACCAGAGCATCTTGTTTAATGAAAAGGATCGCTTTTGATAGATGAAGGCTTCTGATTATGTAATTGCCCTTGTAAAGCAGCACAGAGGAGAATTTTAGCAATATTGCTGGCTCTTACGCAAGGCTGTTGCCAGTGTTTACTCTGCAGAGATGTGAATCTTCTCTGTCATTTGGGCAGAAAATGATGCCTTAATCTTTTAAGACATTTATGAAACATTGGATTATGCCAGGATCAGCGTTCTATCATCTGTAAGAAATTTACTGGCTGATTGAATTGCAGAGAACTTTTCAAGGCAGGTTTTATATTTAAACTTTGCATTTCCATGCCGGAAGAACAGCAGATATCAAGCTCTTAAGAGCCTGGGATAAATCACAAGGCCCTAGTTTTCAGCAATTGCCATCAATGGAAAGTTGAGCTTGTGCATCTGTCAAGAATAGAAGCTGTATTGCTGATCGTTGGTCTACTAGATACATTTTCATCACATTTCTCAGCTAACGGGAATTAAACAGAACTAAATTCCACAGTAATGCCGAGAGGCCATCCTGAATCTTAACTGTTCCCCAGAGGGCTGTGAGATGATTTAATGACCCAGGTTTAGTGTTCTAAGTAGTGACTGGAGCAGTGACTTAAGAGCTAAATTAGGAAAATAATAAGCTATAGAACACCAAACCAGCTTCAGCTAAGTTTGCTCTGGTCTGCTGGCAGGTGGCAAAACTATTGTGCAATTTAGAGAAAAAAGTCCTACTTTTCTTTGCTTTTTCCCCCTGCTCCTTTAGCAAACTGGAGTCACTGGAGGTTTCTGGGGTGTATGCTTGAATGCTTGTTACAGTGGAGGAGAGCATCTGGGCTTAAAAGCTTGGTTTTCAACCTTGCTTTGTTTGTGGCTCCCCACATTTTCCAGCGGAGGTGCAGCCTATGGGATAGAGATTTCAGCCAGCCTGAAATCAGCCTGCGGCTCCGAATGAGCCCCAGCACCCAAAGAGCTCTGAATCACAGCCTGTGTTGTGGCCTTCACCACCTCCTGTCTCCAAACAGGCTCTCGTCTTGCTTTTTGGTACATCTAACATAGTCATTGAGGCACTGGCTCAAGCTGAGAGGTTCTACTAGAGAGATGGTGTCCATTTCCCTCTCACATGGCTGGGTAGGAGATGGTACCTGTGGGAAGCAAGGGAAGTAGTTCCTTGAACAGAGAGAAGCCATAATGTTTAATACAGGGCACTGGAGAATCACACTGAGAACCTGGAGATCTTTGGAAGATCCTGCACTGTCTCTCTGCAGTGGTCAGGAGGGGCTGGTAGACATCTGTGAGATGTCTGCGGCTCACAGAGCTTGCCTGAGGCCTGCCTTGATGCAATATTTATATTAAAGCCCAAACTAGTGGCACGATTTTGTACAGGATTGAGAATTATGGATTCAGGCAAAGTGTTGATTTGGTCTTGACCAAAGACCTGGACTCAGGAAGTCTTCCAAAGCAGTAGAGTCCAAAGCTTGAGAGTATCAGAATTAGTGCCATAAAAGACACCTTTTTGAGTGGACTTGCAGTCATGTGCTCACACGAGCGCTGAGGTAGGATGCTCGCCCAATCTATGAAACATTAGCCTTTTTTAGCAAGTCTGGCCCAGTGATTCCCTCTTTTCTGTGCCCAGTAGAATCAAAAAGCAAAGCTTGCTACAAACTGCAGTTCAAAGGAGATACCTGGTATCCCTTGGAAATCATCATGGTCCTGGCACTGGGAACTCCTCTGCAAGACAAATGCCCATCTTATGCTTGGAGGAGCACAAGAAGAACCAAGCATGCCCGTGTGTGCACACCTGGACCATCACTGACACCACTTTGTAGTTGTATCAGACTCACATCAGGAGGCGTAAAGACCCATATGTACGCAATACTTCATGCTTATTTCTTGCTTTTCACCAGATGGTTGCAAATCATCAGCCATTAACCAAAGGTTCCCCTCCCTTCTTCCTTCCTCTCCAACAACCCAGCAATGAACCCACTCATTCTTGTTGTTTCTCCTTTTACAAGTAGGGAAACTGAGGCAGGGACTTGGCAGAGCTGGGGGCAACAAATGTGGTGGACCTGGACGTTCCAAGGGCAGGTTAAACCAAGAGCTCTCGGAACTGGTTCAGGCACGCTTGATCTTGCCTTGGGGCAAAGGGAAGGACGAGGTCACCTCTTCATGTCCTTCCCAATCCTGCTCTCAGTGGTTTGAAAATCCACCCAGTTACTTTGGAAACAAGGCCCTCCCATCGGTGACACACAAATTTCTCTTCATCTTCCTGTTTATGTCTTACAGATGCTCCTGTTCCCACAGTGTTTACAATGCTCAGGGCTCTGGGGCTGAGTGGACGATTCAGCAAATGACACGTGCAGAGCTCCTTGACCTGCGTCAAGAGCACCACAGCACACGTTGTGAAGAGATCCCTAGACCAAGCCCCGCTGCTGGTTATTGCTTCTGCACAAAATACTGATGGGTTAATGTTGTATCAGCTCTCTGCCACATCAGGTGTTTCCTCTGCACAACATAACTCAGGTACTATCTCTGCTCCTGAAAGGTTCTCCTAAGATCACGAGGCTCACCCACCAGAGAGGTGGACACCCCAAATTCATGGCACTGGGAATAGGGAGCGTGGAGGTGACCCCGGAGATGGGACCAGGATGCCCACTGGCACCCTTTGGGGCTCAGAGAGTGTCAGCAGCATTGTGGCATGGAGATTGTGTTTGTTATCAGGTCACCAGGTAACGGCTGAGGCTCCTTGGGTGTGACTCCTTGGGAGTCTTGCCGTGGGTGGGAAGGAGTTAATTTCTCCTTGGGTGGGGAGGGCAAGGAACTGGGTGTGGGTGAAGTAGGCACATAGTGTGAAGCACAGGAATAGCATTACCTGGGAGAGCTGTGGCTGGATGTGGACTTTAACAGCGGTTTGAAACCACCTCCAAATAACCCAGCCTCTCAGGAGGACTCCAAGCAGAGGGTGAGTCCCTGGGTCAGCCTGGCACAGGGCTGAAGAGGCAAGATGGGAAAACTGGGAATCCTGGCAGCGTGACATCTCCCCAAGCACCCAGGTCCTGGGAACACAGTGTCTGTCCCACCTTGACTTTGCCCTGGTGTAAATGATTAAACAGGGTGCTGAGTAACAAAGAGTCCTTCCTGTGGCCCTGGGCCAAGAGGAGAAAATCATGGACTCCATCTAACAAGCATCACCATTGTTAACACGGAGGAGCTTTGTTTTTTATACTTCTCCTGCACCGCTTGTGGTCCTGTGGAAAGATGTGTCTGTCCGTGGTGTGGGCAGACCAGCCAGGCAGAGGGAGGTTGTCTTATGAGATACAGTGAAGGGAGGACCTGGATGCAGAAAAAATCAAAGCATCTTCCCTGGAAGTGTTCAAGGCCAGGCTGGACGGGGATTTGAGCAAAGTCTAGTGGGAGGTGTCCTTGCCCATGGCAGGGGGTTGGAACTCGATGATCTTTAGGGTCCCTTCCAACCCAAACCATTCTATGATTCTATGACTCTACCTCGGGATGGGGAGCCAGACTGGTTGTGTAGCTGCAGTCCAGGGCTCAAAGTCGTCATCTTCACGAAGCACATAAAAAAGGCGACTGTAATAGCAGCGAGTTAACTGCTGTTATCTGCCTGGCTCCCAAATAAATACCAATCATGTGTTCTGTTGGCAAAAGCCCTGTTCAGAAGCGGGAAGGTCAGTCACCTGCTGGAGAGAGGCCAGAGATAACGCTCAGGCCCTGCTGTGCTGTTGCCCAGAGTTGGACTGAGGTGGTGGTGGTGGTGTGCCCCAGCCACCCTGCCTTGGCAGGCTCTCCATAGCCAGCTCTGCCCAGGCCAGCCTGGGCTTTGCTGTCAGGGCAGAGCCTCCCAAGGCCTCCTGGCACGGAGGAGATGTGAGCAAAGGACAAATGGCACAAATGCTGTTATTCTGGAATCAACACAAGCCTTCCCCCTTAATGTGTCCTTTCTGACATGAGGCCATATCAGTGGGCACCATGTTCACATGGGGGAATCCATGCTTTTTTGCAGGACCTACAACTGCAGGATAATTCAGATTGGAGTGACCCTGGGAGGTCTCCAGTGCAACCTGCTGCCTACCTGGGGGGAGGACAAAGAGTACCTTTTCTCATTTGTCACTCCTGGAGAGCAGAGTGTGGCTTGTGAGACCAACAATAGTTTCTGCAAAGTTTCTGACTGGGAGGTGATGAATTATGGTTAGAGATGTGGTCAGCATGGATAGCTGCACTGTCTTCTCATCCACAGAACTCGTAGGCCTCCAGGATGGGTTGAAGTGTGCATATATATGCAAAATACATATGTAGTGTTTGGGTCACCTTGAGATCCTACGTCCAGACATGAGAATCATACAGGAGCCCAGCACTGTGAGTTCAATCAGGTGCTGAGCGTCATTGGTTTTACCACAAAACAAAACTCTTATATTGTTAGTGATATAATTGATGTCTCTTGGTCAAATGCAGAGCTCTGGACTTCTCTCATCATGGAGGATGGCACATTGAAACACGCAGTTGCAGAGGAGTGAGCCGTAACATCTCCATTTAACTGATGGGGAGCTGTACCATGAAGAGATTCAGTGGGTTTCAGTCAAAGGTATGTCCAAGTATCTCAAATAATGTGTGGTGCTTATGTTTAGTGGGTTTGCTTTATATTTAGTCAGTTAAATTGCTTATTAGTCTCCATTGATAGTGCCGATTAGCTCCTTGGTGGCTGTAAAGTGAGATCAGGCACCTAACGCCCATGGAGACACCTACAATTAAGCACTGTAAGCTGCAACTGCCTCCTGTCCCCACCAGCTTTCCAAATGCCTGCTTGGACGTCATGCAGGAAGGTTGTGGTGAGGTGGGAAACGCCTCTGGATCTCCTGACTCCTCAACCTGCAAGCACACATTTGCTCTTGCCAGGGTGCTGACACTGACATCTCGTGTCCCCACCTCCTTCACCTCCATTTCAGCATCTCCCCAAGCTGCCTCTTGGCTTGTGCTTTGAGGCTCGGGCTACCATGTCTGGCTTGGCTTGTAGAAAGCCTAGAACAGAGGTGTCCTCACCCATGACCAGCACTCTGAGGTGCTTCAGAGTTACGGGTCAATGACAACAGCATATAATAACAGCAATTACATTATTACTCCTCTAATTGTCAGAGAAATAACAACAATTACTACTATTAATATTAATAACAATGGCAGTAGAAAAAGGCGTTAATATCTACTGGTAATTACTGTTACTCCTCCATCGTAGTAGTTATCATCTCTGCTATTAGTCCTCCTGAAATTGGAGGGCAGTGATCAAAACTGAACCTCAATTAGAAAAAAAAGAAATTCCCCTTCCCATCCTCCTCTATATCCCCTGTCATGTAATTTTCTTCAATGAAAAAAAACCCCAAACCCCAAAACTTTTGGAATATTGTTGCGATGTGGAACAATGACAGATTCTGAAAACTAAGACCTGGGAGTGACAGCAGCTCCTGTCCAGGTGGTTTTCTGCGATGGCAGACATGGCCTGGCCCAGGTCTCTGTGTCTCCATGGTATGCAGTATGGAGGATGTCACTTGTTTTGCAGAGGCAGAGACAGCGGTGGGGAGCTAGCAGGGACGTGGCAACAGGGACAACTTCACCCACAGTGGAGGACAAGGGCTCTCGAGGTCTTCATTAGCAGGTGGGTCCTGCAGGTGCAGGGGTGTCACTGCTGCAGCCGTGTATCACCCTACTTGGTGTTCTGTCACCAGTAATTAATATCGTGGGTGCTTGGGAAACTAAGCACTTAAGATCCATTTTTAATTGTTAGGGGATTATGCCAGCTCTGGGATTGTATCAGAAACTCGGCAACGCTGCAGCTTGCAAGCTACCCTGCTGACATCTGCTGCCTCCTGCTTTATTTCCTGAATGGGCTTTGGCTAACGCTGTGGAAAGGACAAGACATGAAGGGGAACATTCTCAGTTCTGATTACCCTGATGGTGCCTGAGCACTCGTTCTTGCCAGGTTGGTTGCTTGCTGTGGCTAATTCATCACTTACAGCCTAAGGATGCTCTTACCATGCCCCTGCTGCACATGCTGACCTTGGCAGGTTGCACCGGTGGTGCCACATGCTGTGAAACTGGAGGATGTGCTGTCTCCTCTGAGGTGGCGCGCAGCAGGCCAACATCTATCTCTGGTGACGAAACATAGAAAGAAACTTGTTTCTAAAGGGAACATGGGCTAATTGGCCTTTTGAGGAGTGGAAGAGATAGAATCACAGAATCTCCATAGAATCACAGAATCTTCATGGTTTGAGACCATTGAGTCCAACCATTAAAAAAAACCACAACACCCTGCCAGGGCTGCATGTATCTGCAGGAGGAGTGAGTGTGTTATGGACCTCCCCTGGATGGGGCAGAGAGAGCTTGTGCTTTGCTGAATGGTGCTGAATGGCCCCTGGATGAGCAAATCAGCAAGATCCCAGCATATCTATGTGCACTGTCTCAGGACATCTAGACTGGGAGACAAAAGCCAGTGAGTAAATCCTGGTGACTCATGAAGGTGGGTAGGATGGATAGACCCATCACTGGCAGCTCAGCCAGGGGAAAAAAACTGTACATCCAAACCATCAGACTGTCACCAACCTGGGAAAAACCCAAGAAATGTGACGAGGACTTGACAGTCATTGTCCCTTGTTCCTGGAGCAGAGAAAAGCTGAAGGGCGATGGGCTACCTGTGGCTCAAGATGTGACATTCAACAAGATCCCAAGAGGGTGCTGGGGCAGGAACAAGCCTCATTCGTTCATATTTCTGTAACCAGTGAAAAGCTGTCCTTGGATGTAAAACTGGATGTGAAATTGCCTTTGCCTCTGAGTCATTCCTGAAATCTCTCCCATAGCTATTTGTCAAATGCAATCACTCCACAAATAGCAAGTAGTGGCAGAAGCAGCAGCTGTGGCCCAGGGAATACACTGTAGACTTCAGGAAAATGGTGTCTGTAATGTGCCCAACTGATGCAGAATTAATCAGGTTTGAAAAAAGAACACGGCTCTCGCACCCTGGGGGACTGTAGCTAAAAATTCCTGCCTATGCGATCTTCCCGTCGTGCTCCTTGACATAACTTCTAAGAGAAATAAATGAGTTTATCTCCCACATTGCCTGCAGACCTTTCACATGGAAATAGTGGGATTAAGGAGATTAAGATTTAGCTTCAACTTGGATAAAGAACAACAAAGGAGAATGATTAACACTTGAAATGGTTCCCAGTCATTAGATCTGAAGTCCAGTCTCTGTATATTGCCTCTAGTGAGAGCTTTTCTGTTGTGTTCATTGCTGTCACATCTGATTCCATAAAAGAGCAGGAATAAACCAAATGGTTCCCTACGCTGGGATGGGCTGGCTCTAAAACACCCATAGTTTGGGCCATGGATGGTGTACAAGGCATAGAAAAGAAAAAAGAGCTGGTGAGTTTTATGGGTGGGTGTAGGAAACGCTCCTCTTGAGGAGGACAGGGAATTGGGGAGAAAATAAGGTCAAGGAGGTGGAAAGTGGAGGCTAGGGATTGAAGACTTGGTTTGAGGTGAGCAGGAAGGAGAAGAAGGTAGGAGGCCATAGGCTTGGAAAGGCTCCGACTTGGGATGGAGGACAGAGCACAGGAGGAGTTTGGTGTGAAGTCAGCTGTGTCGGTATTGGTGGGCAACACATGGGGATGAGAAGTGGCCACAGACCGTGTGCCCAGTTATGGGTCTGGGGGGTTGGAATTAAGGAGGGGAAGAGTATGAGTCTGTAGTAACAGAGGAGATCCTGCTCCTTCCCTGCAGGATTCAATCCCTCCTACTGAAGCCAGGCTTACTTCCTGAGCAGCTGGCTGCTCACAAGTTGTGGTGCTCAGGATCTCTAACTTGGATGCAGCATCTGAGGTCAGAAAAGGGCATGTGATCCCCGTTCCAGGTCTTGCATATCCTTGTACATTTTAATAGTACTCTAGAGACTGCAGAGCAGTGCAAACCAGCTTGAAGCCTTCCTCTTCTTGGCCTGATCGGCAGGTCATTGTTGGTTTCTTTACAGAATAACTTGGTCCCTTTTTGTCCTGCACCATATGTTAGATGAGACCCAGATGTTCACTCTGACAATGAGTCATTACCACAGTTGTAGCTGTCAAGAAAGCTGGTGGTTTTTGCAGTTGGATCAGGGAAAGTCAAAGCCTTCAGCACACTTAAAAACACAGAAGTTCACATGGTTTTTTTGGGAGTCTGGAGCCAGCCGGACTGATCAGTCCCAGCAAAGGAATCCCTCCCTGTGGCCAGTGCAAGAATGAATTTATAGTGAAGGGCCTTTGAGTCCCTTCTTCCCTTACCCAAAAGGAGAACACTTTTCCTGTCCCTGCTGTCCCCTCTCTGCCCTGACTGTTTATCCTGCTTGGGGTCAGGGACTTGCCACGTGTCTCCATACGACACCACAATGGGGCCTCTCTGACTTCTGAGGTCCCCAGGAGTCACTGCAATAGCGGTTCTAGGCTCACCCCTGGTGTGTGTGAGTTGTGCTTTCAAATACATGGTGGTGACGTGGTTTAATCCCAGCCAGCAGCTAGGACCATGCAGCTGCTCGCTCACTCCCCTGGTTGGGATGGGGAAGTGAATCAAAAGAGAGAAAAAACTCATGGCTTGAGATAAAGGCAGTTTAATAGGTAGAGCAAAGGCTGCACACACAAACAAAGCAAAACAAGAAATTCATTCACTGCTTCCCATTGGCAGGAAAACCAGGCTTCATCACACATAACAGTTACTTGGGAAGACAAATGTCATAACTGTGAACATCCCGCTCTTCCTTCTTCTTCCAGCTTCTTCCTCTTCCCCCAGCTTTATATTCTGAAAATGACATCACATGGTATGGAATGTCCCTTTGGTCAGTTGGGGTCAGCTGTCTCAGCTGTGTCCCCTCGCAACTTCTTGTGCACCCCCAGCCTGCTCGCTGGTGTGGTGGTTTGAGGAGCAGACAACAATCAAACCCACCAGTCTACCCACCCATCAACACTATTTTCCATCCCAAATCCAAAACAGCAGCATACCAGCTGCTAGTAAGAAAGTTAACTCTATCCCAGCTGAAACCTTGACATTCTCCACCCCTTATTCCATACCATTTCTATCATGATCAGGTAAAAGGACTGGGATTTTCACTAGACAATTTGTGCTAATGGCTTTCATGATGTGGTGGTTTATCTGCAGGATTTGACCTTTGCAAAGGTCCCTGAATGTACTTCTTGCTCACTCTCAACCCGTCTGGATTCTCACATCCCATTCCTATCTTCTCTGACACTCACTGCCATTCTGGAGTTTACAGCTGCATGCCAAAAGCAAATAGCGTTTGCAGACCATCAAAGATAATTCATGAGCTTTTAAGCAGAGCAGACCCTGCCAGTGCAGAGAGACAGGCTCTGCATTTGCCACTCAGAGCCAGAGCCAGGCGAAGGCAGTGACAGCATGGGAAGGAATGGAAAAAGTGGTCAGAAGAAGCAAAAAGGTCTGGATTGCTTGAGCAGAAGTAATTTTCCCAGTCCATCACTGATGTAGTGTCTAGCAGCAGCAGATGTGGTTGCTTTTAGGGAAGAAATGGAGTTCCTGGAGCACTTTCTCCTCTTGCCCTTAAAACAAGTAGGAAAGAGCCTCTGGGACTTTCAGGGGTTGTGTGTATTTTATTTGGAGGAACAACAGAGAACACAAGCAATGGTACTGCTCTCTGCTGTGGGCATGCACTGAGAGCTCACACCCTCATACAAGTGCTAGGAGCCCTACAGCAAGAAGATAAGGCTGAGAATGTTGGAAAAAAAAACAAAGAAAGAAAGGGAGAAATATTGAGTTAGAGCCGTGTATGGATAAGTAGGAGTCAGAGAAAGTGAGGGAGAGGGAATTTCTGCCCTTGTAAGGAGGGCATGGAGATCTCCAGGGTGGGAGCACTCCTGCAGAGCGCAGAGGGAAAACGGCACATGCCCCCAAGGGATATTTGTGTTCAGCTTTCCTGGAGAAATACCCACCATAAACCTAAAGAAGGGAAGTTATCCATAACCCAGAAAATACATGGAAATATTTTCCGTGCCGCTCTGGGAGAGCAGGAAGTTATTTTTGGTTTCTGTAGCACAGCGAGTGTCATCGGGAGCATATGCAACAACAGAGTTTTCAGCAGCTCCCATTGTATTTGCTGCTATTGACCTTATCGCTAATAAGTGCAGGATGTGAATTATAACGGCAAAGATGTAATCGGAGAGGCCTGGAGACAGCTCGTCTGCTTGGGACGAGCAGTTGCCATGACAGAGGCTCTCGCGTTGCTCCTTCTCAAGTGGAACATCAGGTAAAACAAAGACTCCGCCACTTCTGTTGACTTCAGTATAATTTAGGGGGTAAGTGACTTCACTGTTTTCCCTGGATGTGGGACGTGAGGACATTTTTATGACTGTGAAGGACAGAGAAAGTGGTGTTATTGCACCCCTGGTGAAAGACTTCGATATTCTGCACAGCACTCAGGCTGGGACGTTAAATGTTATTCTTAGCTATTGCTTATTAAGTCACAACACATGCGGGGATGCACCAGAGGCAGAGGATCCAGATCCTTCCTGATTTACAGCAGCTTAAACAACTTTGATGGTGCTATTACCCATTTATACCCGCTCAGAATCTGGCCCAGAGTTTCCAAGAGGTGTAGCACCAGGGGTTTAAACACGACAGATATTCTTTTGGCTGATCACGCTCGTTTTGCAGGGGTAGAACAAGCAGCCTATATGAGTAATGGCTCGAAACCTACATTTTCCCTGTGCTGGGTGAGTGAGGACTGCAGGACACTGACATCCTTCCTTATAAACATGCCAAGGGAAAGAGATCCAACACTGAGCAACAAGTGCTTTATGTCTGTTAGAGAACCAGTGCATCAATGCAGCCTCTCATGGCCCAAGGTGCAAGGGGAGACCTTGGCCAGGCAGAGATGGTGCAGAGGGCTTCTGAAGGGCTTGGAGATGTCTTTCAGATGCCTCAACCTGACCCCTATGGTGGTCCTAAGTGCTGTGGTCTGGGAAGGTTAGAGAAAGGGTCTCTGGAAGTTTCTATGGGTGCCTCCTTTTCTTCCACCCTCCTGTTTTGCCTCTGCAGTGAAATCATCTTTGAAACAACATGGGCCGAAAAGCAGGTTGAGGGAACAGGCCTGGGCTGGTGGCAGTCTCTGGTCTCTAGAGACAGTTGAGGAAGATGGTCTGAAATTTAGCAGCAGCAATGTTCCAGGTCATAATGGTTTGAAAGGAAAAAAGAGGCAGGAAATATACTTTGCCATGATGTCTGTCTGGGGGAGGATTTATCAGAAGATGGGAAAGCAGCATTACATTACAATCTGCAGGTGTCTGCGTGTCCAGAAGGACACTGGGGAAAGGGACAGATTGAAGGGGGATGGGACCAGCAGGCAATAACAATGATATTGTTATTGTAAAATGTGTCAATGCCAATGATTCTTGCTTTAAAAGCAGGGGACACATTGTCATTTTAATGGAACAGATTGTTATTCCTTGACAGTACCTGATTCATGGCACCACACCTGGATCCAAGAGTGAAGACTTCCTGATGGGAATGAGAATCGACTCAGAGGAGGGTTTTTCCAAAGTGCTAAAGAAACAGAAATGATGAAGGGAACGGGGATTTCAGGCCTTGTGCACTTGAAAAAAAACAACCCTTAGCCTCTTCTTTTGACCTGAGAAAAGCAGTCCAACTACCAGATGTTGGGATCAGGTAAGCAAATCCCAGGAATCTCAGTGCCTTTTGCCAAGACCTCACAGCATTTTGCAGACATCACAAGACCTTGAGGTGGATCTGAGTTCTGTGCTGTAAGGGGAGAGAGACAAAAGAGGATTTTGTCTGGGTGGTGCCTGAGCAGACATCTGCTACAGTTCAGCCTGTGCTCTCCTCCCAGCCAGATTTCTGCCACCTCCTCTAGCCATCATTCTGTTTGTATGACTTTTATGGATTACTTAAATTTGCACAGTGGGTGTTGTCCCCAAAAGAGGAGAACGAAGGCTAGCGTCTCTCAGCATAACTTCTTCTCCATGTAAACAGCCTTCCACTTCTGGCCCGTGTCTTGAGTTCCTTTAGCCAGATCCCAAGGAACTGTGCCACTTGTTGAAGTTTTCTAACGCATCACTAGTTATGGCAAGGTTGTCCTTCTGCAGAGCTTCGTGGGGTGACGCACAGTGTGTTGCGTAGAATGATGAAGCAAAGTCCTGGAGATATGGGAAGGCACCGGGCACGTGTCTGTCCCTGGCTGCATTAGGGCTCCGTGATTTTCTGTGTGTGTTTTCTTAGGTGTGTACTTCTCAGCAAAGTATTGCTGCCAGTTTGAGGCCACCATGGAAAGAGGTTTATCCATGAGACACCCACAGCTATATTTTGCAAGAATAAAAACTTGTTGACATTGCTATTTACACAAAAAACCCCAAACCCTGAACGTTAACCATTAATTCGTTTCTTAGCATGATCTGCCCTCTTCAATGCATCCAATGCCAGAAACACCATCAGGCCGGTGTTTGTGTTGCTGGATCAAGCTGCTTTATGGCTCATGATAACAGGATGGTTCATGGGCTGTGGAACATAAAAGGCCTTATCATAGTCAACTAATGAGTACAAGGATGGATGAGGTGCTGGATGGGTTCTCACTCCATTCCCCATTTCCCCTGAGAAGGGATGTTCCTAACACACAGTGGTAACAACCACAGTGAGAACGGCAAAGATTTAATTCATGGTCTTTAGCACTGGAAATAGACGCTTAGAGGAGACCTCTTTTCACTTTTATGAGGGCAGAGTCCACAGAGCAAGCTCCAGTGATCTAGTGACCTTCAGCAGACCTCCATCCTTTGCAGCATAGAGCAAGAGTTATTCAGTGCTTTGGCTAGTCTTAGCTGTCTCTATGGACCTGCTGCTGGGTCAAGCTGTGCAACTTGGAGTGGGGTTTCCACCCGCTAATAAAATGGCAGTGCTTCCCATAGAGTCTAATTCACCCTCAACCATGTTGATCTGCATAAAACTCAAGGTCTTTGAAAACCTCAGTGTTTGAGATCTGATACAGCAGTCCACATGGGTCATCGGGTTGTCCTCAGCATTGTGGTGCAACATGGGACAATCCCAGGAGCAAAGTTTGTATAAACACACTGTGTCACCAGCTCCTGCCCCACACCCAGTTGCAATGAGCCAAACTCCCAGGTTCTCTAGAACACCACTGATTTTTCCATCTGCCTGTTTCTCTCAGTTGGCAAGGCAATGGGACTCATTGGCTGCAAAGGTCTACAAAGATGATCAAGGGAATGGAGCACCTCTCTGATGAGGAAAGGCTGAGAGACCTGTGGCTGTTCAGCCTGGAGAAGAGAAGGCTGAGAGGGGATCTCATCCATGCTGAGCAATATCTAAAGGGTGGGTGTCAAGAGGATGGGGCCAGACTCTTCTCACTGGTGCCCAGCAAAGCAGCAGGCTCTTATTTTTATTCCTATAGCAGTCTATAAATACCATACTTGTATATTTTGACCATTTGTGCTTTAAAAGGCCATCAGAAACACTCCTCAGCAAGTTGCTGTGGAAATAGGAAGAAGGTAGGGATGCTGACCATAAATGCTTATATATGCCTGTTGTTTGGGTAACTTTGATGTGCAGTATGAGCTAAAACTCAGATGCAAATTCATGGTGCTTGGTCCAGTGCCAAGGGAAAGCTCGAGTTCAATTGCTTCAAGGCACGCCTGTGTAGACATAGGCAATTTGAGGTTAACTGAGATGAAGCCACTGCTAATTTCACTTATTGGTTATAACCTTGGGCAGACTTGAGCCTTCTCCCAGGGCCAGAACGTCAGCTGAAACACAGGGGCTGCCTGTACTGCAGCAGAAGGGTGAACTCTCCAAGCAAACTCTCCAACCGCCATGGCCAGAGACTTGCCAACAAACTCGTAGCCTCAGGGGACACCCTGTATACCTAACACTCCTGTCCCCTTCATTCTGCTCCTGCCATCTTGTGCCAGCTCCTCTTCCTGGCTGGGCTGTAGCTGCATTTTCCCTGCTCCACATGTCTAGTGGGGTTTGAACTAGATGATCTCCAGAGGTCCCTCCAACCCCGTATCATATCTGTGATTCTGTCTCTCTGCCCTCCCATGCTATGTCTTTAGTATCAACTCAGCTCACCAGATGGATGTGACTGGGAAGGGAGAAGATTAGGTAGATCCGATGATGTTGGCAAATGCAGGAGAGAGTAGATACAGTCAACAGTTATGTTGAAATAATCTCCAGTTGGGATGTAGATAGCACCCGACAAATACCAGCCAGGTTAATCTTTCCTGCTTGGGGTTTTCAGAGCTTCCACTTCCAAAACCAGACTAAACTGAAGTGCAGAGAAGCCTGTGATATGTAAAGAGCTGTTATGGAGGAGCTCATCTCTGCAGAGACATCTTTGTAAGTTAAACTGGACTACTCAAACTAGGGTGAATTTAAAGTGTGCTCATTAAACCAGGTCAAAGCGAAAGAAGCTACATAGAAATAAAGTTACTTTAATTCTTGCAGTGTCAACACAGAGGTTTAATGTGGTTTAAGCAAGAATGTAGAATTGAATCAAAGAATTGTCTAGGTTGGAAGTGACCTTTCAGACCATCGAGTCCAACCACTAATTTAACACTGACAAAAACCATCACTAACCCATGTCCTACCAGCACCACGTCTACCTGGTCTTTTAAATACCTCCAGGGATGACGATTCCACCATTTCCCTGGGCAGCCCATTTCAATGCTTGATAACCCTTTTGATGTAAAAATTTTTCCTAATATCTAATCTAAATCTCCTCTGGCATAACTTGCAGCCATTTCCTCTTGTCCTAATGTGTCAGTATATGGAGAAGACTGTAAGATCTGTAAGAGTAGGGTAATGTGTGGATGGTTTCAGGGCCCTGATGGACAATGGTGTCAAGGTGGTATCGTTTCTCCATAGGGATATTTAGCCAGCTGTAGCCACTCACTGCGCTTCCTCCATGGAGTCTTCATCTCATCTGCAAGGCTGGGGACTCCTCTGCCTCTGAAACAGCAACAGCCCCTGGGATATGGCTGGGGGAAAGAGGGCAGTTTCTGAAATCCTGGCTGCTGCGCACAACTGTTTCTGGCTGTGATGCATCACTACATTTTTCTGCATTGACTTGTCCCTCAGAAAAACAGATCAAATGGCCGGCCAGGCGAGCTCCCCACCTCGTTAGGTTGGGTTGTAAAAGAGGCTGCTTATGTCAGAGCCTTGCTCTGTTTTGGGGCCTGTGTGAATTGCTGTGTCACCCTTTTACCCGTGGCTCTGTGTTTTGAAACAGGCTCCGCAGCTGCCGCTCCTTCTCCTGTTTTATTTGGAGCGAAACAGCGGAGAGTCATCGTGGGCTGTTTCAAACGTTCTTCCCTTCGTGGCAGTTTGCCTGAGAGTGGGATGAGTCACAGGCAGGTTACGTGCCCCGTCCACGTGAGTGTGAATTAGAGGGAAGGCTCTGGGATTACTGGTGATTGTCTCCCTGGAGCAGCCCACCGAACTGTGCATTTCACCGGGCTGGAGGCTGCGATGGCCTCCTCATCCTTTGGGTCCTGCTGAAAGGGGGATGAGCTATTCCGTTCTGCTTCACCAGCTGGTGGCAAAACCTGTTAGGTCTGCCTGACCTGTCAAATTGTTAGGGTTCAAATGGATTAGGAAAGGAACATCAAAAAACGTTCCCGGCATATGGATACCTCATGGCCTTGCAGCAGGCTGTGTGCCATGGAGAGAGGTGTGTGCAAGCAGGGATGGAAGGGAGGTGATAGAAATATTGGCTCCCTTGCCGCATTTTGAGCCATTAAAGTTTCTGTGCCAAATACAACCAAGGAGAAATTAAGCCTTGTGAGTTACAAGCCAGTCCCCAGAGTGCTGCACACAGTCTCCGGGAATTCAGACTGTCCTTTGGACGATCAGGGAAAGGGGGGATTGTTTTGTGAGAAGAACATACGGATCACTTAGTCAACCCAGGCTGAAAGATGCTCTTTGTAAGCAAGCCAAAGGAAGTCTGGGGGCAAAAGAAGTATTTATTTTAAACACGTTGGGGCAAAAGGGGTATTTATGTTAAAAAATAGTACTAATGGAGGATCAAACAGGATTAAACTGGACATGGGCATCTTCGGCTGGAGAGGGAGATTAATATTTCTAAGCCTCAGAGACATTTTAGGAAACCTTTCCAAAGAAAGGCATCAAACCTGCTTCAGTGTGCAACACATAGAGGAAAGGACTGCGCAGGAGGGGTGCCATCCTGTCGGCAGAGATGGAAAGTGCCTGGATGAGGGTATAGGATTTGTTGATGTCCTCAAGAGGGCATTGGAAGGGGACAATCATTGCTCTTCTCAGTTTGTCACATGCCGCTCTGACTGTGTTGGGTTATTCCCATGTTTCAGGGTTTCTGCCAGGAGGAAGGAAGCCTTTCTTTCTTCGTGCAGAACTTGGCTTTGGGTTTGATTTGTTTTGGGGGCTTTTTTTCTCTCCCTTCCCTGTTCCCACTGGAATGGCCCAAGTGAAAATTGGCTTGGGATAGGGTGGGGCGAGCACTCCTCTTGTGCCTTTAGAAGGAGAAAGAAATGCTTCGAGTAACTATCTCATCCACACACCCAAAATTTATCCCAGAGTCAGACCTAACGTCAGAGAGGAAGTGGGCTAGGTCCTTCCTTCTCTGTAATGCAGAAGGTTGGTGACATCATTTGACCTTGGCGACACCCTTGCTGTCTCCTGCAGTGGCACGTTGTCCTTGGAGGCTTTGTATTTCAAGTCTCTTCTTGATTGCCAACTGCTTGGGATGCACATGGAGGGTGGTGGTCGAACAAGGCTCTGAGCAGAACTTCTTGGGGGCTCTTTCAGACATGCAGCTAATGCCTGGGGAAAACACGTAAGGTAGCTGTGGTGGTCCGGTCTGGAGCTCTGCACTCCAGAGTAGGTGGTTCACAGGATTGATGTGTGGTGACTTATTTCCACCAGGACCTTTTCCTTCCGTAGTAACTTGGTAACCCAAAGGAAATTCCCGATGCAGGCATTGCCTAACCAGGAACAATTTGTGTTTGAGAATGGAAGGGATAAGTCATAGCTTATTTTTTCCCCTCTGATTTACTAGCAGTTGAGAAGATGACAAATAAAACAGTTTCAGACAGGAAGACAGGAAACTGTTAGGGTCTAGTGCAGTGTGTAACTGTGTAGGTCTGTCCTGGAGCTGAAGCGTTCCTTTACATGGTGTCTGTGATACGACTGACCCACATTTTTTTCAAGTCCTGGATGCAGCAGCGCTCCCAGGGCAGACACTAACCACAATTCATTGGGTGGCCTGGGCTTGGACCAGTTGTCCCTGGGGTGGATGAGCTGCAGAAGGATCTGCTTGTCACCCCAAAACCAAGCAGGGTCTGTAGTAGGCCGACACCCCTTCCAGGTGCTTAGCTAGAGGACCTGCCCCTGCACAGCATCATCCAAAGACGATTTCCAGCTGTGACCTTCCTTGTTCCATGCCTGGCTGCAGGTGGGATTGGGATGCCCAGAAAGGCTGAGCAAAAGGGGCCAAACCTCAGCTATATCGTGTACTGGGGTAGGCGAAAGTGAGGAGCGTGTCCGTTTTCCTCAGCTCATGGACTAGGGGAAGCAGGGGGTTCCTGGAGCAATCTTTGGGCTCCCTCCATTGCTGAGCCCTCCAACATAAGAAGGACATGGACCTGCTGGAGTGAGTCCAGAGGAGGCCACAAAAATGATTTGAGGGCTGGAGCAACTCTGTTGTGAGGACAGGCTGAGAGTTGGGGTTGTTCAGCCTGGAGAAGAGAAGGCTCCAGGGAGACCCTATAGACTTCCAGTCCCTAAAGGGGCTCCAGGAGAGATGGGGAGGGGCTCTTTATCAGGGAGTGAAGTGATAGTACTAGAGGTAGTGGTTTTAAACTGAAAGAGGGGAGATTTAGATTAGATATCAGGAAGAAATTCTTTCCTGTGAGGGTGGTGAGGCACTGGCCTGGGTTGCCCAGAGAAGCTGTGGCTGCCCCATCCCAAGGCTAGGCTGGATTTGAGCAACCTGGTCTGGTGGGAGGTGTCCCTGCCCATGGCAGGGGGGTTGGAACTGTATTCCCTTTAATGTCCCTTCCCGCTCTAACCATTCTATGATTGTGTGATTCTATGGTTCGTCGCTGCGGCCATGGTGCCAGCCGGTTCCCCTTGCCCACGGCAGTCAGTACGTTGCCTGGGCCCCGCTCCCGGCCGCAGGAGCGGTGCCCAAAGATCTCCAGCACCCCGGGGGCCCTGCCATGGAGGGCTGGGAGCGAGGGGCCTGCCACTGAGGGGACGAGGTCTGAGCCCCGCCACCGAGGGGCCGGGGGTCCGGTCACTGAGGGGACGAGTCCGGCGCCCCGCTGAGCAACCCCCCCGACCTCCCCCGGCCTTCCCGCCATCGCGGCCCTCGGCCTTTCCGGGAGCGCCATCTAGCGGCGGCCCAGGTTGCGCGGGGGGGCCATGGCGGCGGCGGCGGCGGCGGTGGGTGGCGCCGACCCCTCTGCCCTCTTTTTTTTCCCCTCTCCTTTCAGTTTCCCCTGGGCAGCGGCCCGCATTAGCCCTTCCACCCGGTGAGGCCCAGAAACCGCAGCTCGGGCAAGGGCTGAAGAGGATGAGGAGGGAGAACGGGCCAGCCCGCGTTTGGCATCCTGGCCAGGCGTGCTGAGGAGCCCCAGGAGAGGACATGCAGCTCTCTGCTACTGCCAGCCACCCAGACCAGGACGAACATCAATTCCCTTCCCAGGTGCTGCCCTAAAGACACTTTACTGTTGAGCTCTGGCACAATTTCTTGCTTGTCCGCAGCTAAAAGCAGCACCTGGGACCATCTAGTGGTGCCCACCTCATGAAGTTCAACCAGGCCAAGTGCAAGGCCCTGCATGCGGGTCAGGGCAGTCCTAAGCACAAGTACAGGCTGGGTGGACAATGGATGGAGAACAGCCCTGAGGACTTGGGGGTGTTGATGGAAGAAAAGCTGGACATGAGCAATGTGTGCTCACAGCCCTGAAAGCCAAACACATCCTGGGCTGCAACCCCAGCAGCATGGCCAACAGGGCAAGGGGGGGGATTCTACCCCTCTGCTCTGCTCTGGTGAGACCTCACCTGGAGTACTGTGTCCAGCTCTGGGGCCCCCAACGTAAGAAGGACATGGACCTGTTGGAGTGGGTCCAGAGGAGGCCACCAAGATGATCAAAGGGCTGGAGCCCCTCTGCTGTGAGGACAGGCTGAGAGAGTTGGAGTTGTTCAGCCTGGACAAGAGAAGGCTCCGGAGAGACCTTAGAGCTCCTTCCAGTACCTAAAAGAGTACAGGTAAGATGGGGAGGGACTCTTTATGAGGAAATGTAGTGATAGTACTAGGGGTAGTGGTTTTAAACTGAAAGAGGGGAGATTTAGATCAGATATCAGGAAGAAATTCTTTCCTGTGAGGTTAGTGAGACACTGGCCCGGGTTGCCCAGAGAAGCTGTGGCTGCCCCATCCCTGGAGGGGCTCAAGACCAGGCTGGATGGGGCTTTGAGCAACCTGGTCTGGTGGGAGGTGTCCCTTCCCGTGGCAGGGGGGTTGGAACTACATGGTCTGAAGGTCCCTTCCAGCCCTAACCGTTCCATGACTCTATGATCTGCAGCCATCCTGCGGGGTGTAGGTGGAGCTCCAGGGCCAGAAGGCCTGAAGCAGTGGCTGACCTTGGGGCAGTGGTGACTGACCCTCAGAGATTTGGGGACATGTATACAACAAGCTCTGGAAGGGACAAGAAATCCTTCCTGTCCTGGGCCATGCAGAGGCTATGCTGTTAATTGCCAGCAGTAGGCTGGAGTTCAGGGCCAGGAGATCCCACCAGTGATTTCTCTGGGGTCCAGCACACCAAGGTGTGCATGAGGTAGCCCTCAAGGCTCCTCATGCTCTCCCAATGAGGGAAACTGAGCCCAAACTGTGTTAGTCAAGAGAGTGATCAATAGTCTGAAGTTGAAGGAAGTGTGTAATTACCTAGCCCGGCCTTCCCCCAAACAGGGGCTAGAGACTTCCTCTCCTGCCCATGGCTGGATGTTGGTGTGCCTTTGAGGAGGGCACCAGGCTTGTTTTCTTGTCATGGAGACTCCTCAAAGTCCCTTAGAAATCAGTTTCTGTGGGTGATTCCCTTCAAACATAATATATTCTCCATGTCTTTGCCTATTTGGATATGTTCCTGAGATAATTCCCCTGATAAACTGTTCTCTTTTTTTCTTACACATTTGCCAAAATCCTTGACCAAGGTAGCTGGTGGAGCAGCCAGATGTAAATACAGAGTGGGCTTGATGCTTAGCACAAATTAGCAGCCTTCTGTAGCAATGTATACTTAAATGTACTGTAGAGATGCAACGGGATGAGACAGGAAGCAAAGAAATGTAGGACTTTGGCAGTTCACCTGAAGGAAAGATTCACGGGCTAAGATAGGGAGGAGTTTGAGTTTTCCTCATCCTCCCGGGAAAATAGGATTTCAGCCACAATTTTCTGGACCCTTGGGAGCTCCGTGGGGATTTCAGGCTGTGTTCAGCAGAGGGCAGTGGTTGGTTTGGTCACTGCTTGGCTGGCAGCATCGGACATCCTAAACCACTGCCGTGGACTTTGCTGAAATTGTTCTGCTGCAGAGTATCTGAAACAGCTGTTGAAAAGGATGGTGCAAGCAGGTCCTCCCTGCCTTGCATCAGTGCAATGCAGATGGAATGGCGGGTTAGCAAAATCTCTTGGGGAAATTCAGCAAAACTCCCTCTTCCCACCCTGTGCCAGTTTACAGAACTAAAAAAGAATTTCCAAGAAAAAAAAAAAAAGAATATGATTCCTTGACCTGGTTTGAATCTGCTGATTTATTGCTGGTTTTCAAGAGGTTTGGCATTTCATTATCTGCAAGTGTTTAATTGAAATAAAAAAAACCACCCTTAAACCTACTGTATGTGTTTATAAAATTCCCCTAAACAGTAGATATGACCAAGCGCTGCTCATGGGAGCGAAGAATACCATGCAGCGTCTCATCATTCGGGCGTCCTGTTCCCGTGGGAAGGGAAGAGAGGCGGGAAAATAAAAAAATTCCTGCAAGACAAGGATACCAGCCACCTGGACCGAGCAACGTGTCTTGGGAAAGTTACTCAAACGTGGCAAAATTGGTGGAGAGCTGCTCTGCATTGCTGCAGAAAGCCTGGGAAGGGGACGCTGGGGGACAACGCCTGTGACGGTCCCCCTGCGGGCTGCTGGCAGGCCAGATGCTGCTGTGGGAAGGAGGCCAAGGCTGGGGATTCCCGGCCAGTTGCTCCGTACGGGGGCTGATGACAGTCGACGTGACATCGAACTGGTCAGTGCACAGCAGCTTTAGGGTTGCTGGAGTAGCCCAGCCTTAGGATCCCACCTCTCTGCAGGAAAAGTCAGATTCCAGTTCACTGGCACTGGGTGCACTGGTGTGAGTAAGGGTGGGTGAGAGGAGAGGGGAGAATGACTGTGACACAGGTAAAAAGGCAGAGCAAAGCTTGTGAGGAACTGGACACACTGGGAGGACCGGGAGTGAAGTTCAAAAATAAAACCAAGCTCTTCGCCATGACCTGCCTGCCCAGCTTGGGCCCCTCACTACAAGAAAGACATTGAGGTGCTGGAGCGTGGCCTGAGATGGACAAAGAAGCTGGTGAGGGGTCTGGAGAACAAGTCTTCTGAGGAGCAGCTGAGGGAGCTGGGGTTGTTCAGCCTGGAGAAAGAGAGGCTGAGGGGAGATCTTCTCGCTCTCTACAACTACCTGAAAGGAGATTGTAGTGAGGTGGGGGTTGGTCTCTTCTGAGTAACAGGCAATGGGACAAGAGGAAATGGCCTCGAGTTGCACCAGGGAGGTTTAGATTGGATATTAGGAAAAATATTTACACTGAAGGGGTTGTCAAGCATTGGAACAGGCTGCCCAGGGAAGTGGTGGAATCACCATCCCTGGCAGTATTTAAAAGATGGGCAGACATGGTGCTGAGGGACATGGTTTAGTGATGTTTTTTGTCAGTGTTAGGTTGATGGTTGAACTCAATGATCTGAAGAGTCCCTTCCAACTGAGACGATTCTATGATTCTGCTGGCAGGATTGATCTTTAGAGAGAGGGATCAGGGATGAATGGCTTGGGAGAAATTAACTGTCTATGTTGATTATAATTAATATGGTATATATCATATATGTTCCAGCTGGGAAGAACTGTGAAAGTCTGGAAAGATGGAGGAGCCCAGAGCAAATGGGAGGCCTGTTCTGGTATATCGCCTGGAAAATGTGTAACATCAATCCTGCCTGGTGCTGAGCATCCTCTGTTCCTGCTGCAGGCAGAAGAGATGAGCCACTTCCCAGGATGAGACCCAAGTCTAGAAAGAGCCGGTAAGATATTTATGCCTGCGTCGCAGCAGCTTTATCTTTTCTCCAGTTGCTGGAAAGACCTCGGGCAGGCAGTTTCCTGTGATTTTACGCACCACTAGCTGGGCAAAGAGGCCCCCCTGGAGAGCCATTAAAATGTATTTAATCTGTGAAAGGTTTTTGCTGATGGTGGGGGAAAAAAAATTGCACCTTGCCATGTATGGGAAAGAAATTTTGTCCTTGAGGGGACTGGAGAGAGAATGAAGGGATTCGCTCCCCCTTTGAGCTTGCATTAAAAAGCGAACTCCTCTCCCCGCAAAAATTGTCATGTGTTTTTGATCTGCTGAGGTCATCTGAGCCCATGCTGCTGGCTGCTCTTCCACCACAAACACGTCTTATGGGAAGGGGAAATTCCACAGACCCCTTGGGGTGGCCCTTGGATGTGGTGTACGTAAGCTCCAGACATCTTTTACTCGAGACTGCGTGCAGAGATTGTGCCTCAGTTTCCCTCTTGCTTTCCCCCCACACCCCTCTCATCTCCCTGTCTCTTCAGGGTTTGTGGCCTCGTGGTAGGGGTCTGCAAGTCCTCTCCCCAGCCATATTGAAGCTTTGCTTTCTCTTTTCACATGCACACACACATGGACACGTCATTGCATGGACCTGTCCCCTTTGGATTTATGGTGCGTTCTGTTTTTACTGTTTCTCAGGGTGTTTGTCTCCTCGGGTGTTTAGCTCTCTCAGACCCCAGGGCAGGGAATCGAGAGTGCTTTTCCTTGCAAAGTCCCCAACTGCCCCATACCAATGGGGCTGCAGGTGAGAAGGGCTTCCAGGAATAGCCCTGAACAGACCCCAAAACCCTGCACCAAAGTCCTCTCTGACTGCAGGTGGGTGCTGGACTGGGATTTGGGTGATTTGCATTGCGTAGCAAGAATTTGCTGGTGTATTTAACAGGCTGTCACAGACGAGAGGACTTCCCTGCCTGCAGCTGTCTCTGCTGGGCTCCTTGCCCTGTTTTTCCATCACATTTATAACTGGAAATGCGCACACTGCATTGCCACCCATGCTGGCTCTGCGTGGCTCTGCACACCCTGTGCAGGTGTCCTACCCTGCTCTGTGCTGCTCTCCCTTCGGAATCTCATCTTCCCTCCTTCAGCAGTGCTGACAAATGACCCCCTAGGACATTCTTGGCACAACCAATTGATTTTTCTTGCCCCCCTGCCCCAGGAGCTTGCAGGACAAACAGCTGCTCTGTTGATTGTGAATGTGAAGTTGCAAAGAGCACATCCGCATCCTCTGTCCTGGCAGCTGTTGCTGCCGCTGGTGTTAAACGTGGCAGCTGTAAAGACAAGGTGCAGAGGACACCCCCCCTTCCAATCCTCCTGGGCTGGAAGAGCTACACACATGGTTGCTGAGTGCAGAGTACATGGGCTTTGCTAAGCAGGTCTGGCCAGGGGCTGAAAGGAAGCTAAAAATGTTAAGGATACGCATTGCTGCTGGTAGACCTGGGCTTCTGAGTGGTGGGTAGAGAAGCACCATGGTCCCATGGTCCTTGAAAGTCAGCTGTGTCTCTCAGTCCATTTGTGTCACCTCCCATCTGCCCTGGTGTGAAATAAGGGGTTTAACCTACATTAAACCAGTTGATGGATTCACACTCCTCTGTCTCCCATCCTCATCTCTCTCTGATGGCTCTACTTGAAAAAGGCAGCTGAAGCATCTGAAGCAGCTCAGCAATTAACCACCAGAAAGTCTGCCCCTGGAAACATGCCTCATAGGAAGAGACAGAGCAATTTAATTTTTTTCAGAGTGCAGGAATGGAGTGTTGTTTACAAATACCTTTGCTGGGAGAAAAAAAATCTGGCGCTGGGCGGTGTAGTAATCTGTTAGACAAAGACGAAGCAAATATCTGTGACTTGGAATGTAACACTGTGAAGACAAAGAAGGTGCTTTATCTTCTCTAAACCCCACAGGCATGTTACAGCTAAACAGCAGGCTTTTCTGTAAAAGGGGCTCCATCCCCAGATGCTGGGATGACTGAGTGAGGCTTTCTTATCTCTATTAGGCATGCAGTAACCCTAGAAAGAAGTCCTGTGGGCTTCCAAGTCCTTCCAGCTTGGGTGGCAGCAGGTTCGTTGTGCCTGGTTTGATGTTGCACGGGTTAATATACCCTACGGCGGCTCACTGAAACCTCTGCAGGCCAGGTAACACGTTAGCAGTGGCAGAACTGTTGGGATTGTATAGATAAACCATCCAATAGTTTGCTTTAATTATGACAATACCGATCTGTTTGCTTTATGCAGTGTTTGTCATAAGATGAAGCATGGTTACCAAAATTATCGTGTAGACTAGTCTGTATACAATAGCAGGCCAAGAGGTTAGGAGAGGAAGGGTTTCCGGGTTGGGTAGGAGGCACAAAGTAAAGCTACCAGATAAACAAGCCATAACTTCTGTCAAGAACCTATCAACAGATTCCCACCGCGTGCACTGCGAATGGGCAGCTGTGCGGAGAGGTCCGTCTGAACCGGCGTCTTGAGCGCCGCCGAGTTCTCCAAGCGCTGCTGGCGGGGCGGCATTTCCAACTCTAAATAATATCAATCAAGGGAGGCCTGCCCTGGGAAGCCGGGCTTTTGGGCAGTCTCAGCTATCCAAAACGTCAAAGGGTTGGATGATGGGCTTTGGTCTCAGCTCCTCTCTAATGAGCCTCACGAGTGAATTTATAAGGGTCCTTCTCTGGCTGGAGAGAAGCTGCCTGGGAGATCAAAGGAAGGCTGAGCCGATGGCTGGGCTCTGGCCCAAGGCTTTCATGTTGTGCCCTACTCTGATATGGATTTCCCCTGGGCAAGTGTCTCTTGGGGAAATCTGTTTAACTGACCTGCAGCAACCTCCACTTTTCTCTGTCTGTAGAGACAAACAAGCACTTCTAGGTCTGTTTTAGAGGCCTCTTTTGGAGGAGATGGAAGTGAAGCTGCTCTGAGTAAAGTCTTGGCTGTTCTTTTGATCCTGGGTGCTTGAACCATGTAGAGGGAATTTTGTTTGGTTGCTTTAAAGTCGTTTCAGGAAAGTCCTGTTAGGGTACACTCAGAGACGAAAGAGAAGCTAAGGGATCTTCTGCGAGGGAGAGAGGCAAGGTCTTCAGGGCATCCCCAAGAATACCTCTTCTCGGGCTGGAGCTCAGACTAATGCTTGCTCTTTGGCTGTTCCTGCTGAGGAGAGCAAAAGCAACACGGTTGGCGAAGGAGATGTGTTTGGATCTTGAATGTTATTTTGGCAAAATAGAACACCCATTCTGGTGGATCTACACATTTATGGAACATGGTTCATTCACAAATGGCTGTCTGAGAGTCAGCTGGTGCTCAAATATACTTCCCTCCATAAACCATAGGAGAATCAAACTCTGAATTGTGTTTGCTCACTGAGGCATGGCACTGCAGCCCATTCTCTACCCACATTTGTCTTTCAACGAGTGGCTTCAAGCCAGGTCTCCAGAAAGCTCTCCTGAAGTGACACCTTTCCCTCCATGCAAGAGGCCTACGTGCTGTACCACACCGACTCCATCGCATCTTGTAGTCAAGAGCAGAGCACAGAGAAAATCAGCATTTCACAACCCATTCAACCCTTTTACAGCAGCTGGAAGTCGGATGCGTTACCTGAGAAAACTGGACAGAGTGGGTGATAGGGCTGGAAGGAGGCCAGTAAGGAGGTTTCTTTGTCCAGCTCAAACTGAGTCAAAAGGACATAACATCAAGTGTGATGGGGATCCATGTTATTGCTTTATTTCATCTCTCCTTGTGGTCCTAAGCACGTTTCAATTTTTGGTGGGCTGTTGCCAAGATGGCCTTATATTGTCAAGTCAATGAAGAAAGCAGACCAGCAAGGGTTGCCAGATGTTTAATTTTGTGCTATTAATGGAGCTTAAACTAAACACCTATGGTAAATATTTCCCTTTGCTTTTCTGTGGCCTGATGTTGACAGGTGACAGACAGCAGTCTGCCCTTCCCGATACGAAGACTTCGGTTTATCAAGGCAACTACAAGGAGGGAGCTGAGAGGGGGCTACTTACCTTCTCATTGGGACAGCAGAAGCTCCTCCCTGCGAGCTTCCACTGAGATTGCCGTGAGGTGAAAAAGGACTTTCTCCTACATGTAAACTCAGCTTTATTTCATCTGACAGGCTCTTTCTTGTTGCATGTCTGCCTGGAAAGGAGAACCTCAGTCCTGAGTTGGGCTGTTAGCTCTACATACAGTCACGAAGGAAAAGCAAAATCACTTGTGTTAGAACTCAAACCCATACCTAAATTAATCTGAGCTCTGACGCTATAGTCCAGCATCCTGAAGAAGGATAGTTTCATGAACTAAGACCTTAGTATACTGCCAGCATTGGCAGATTATAAAAACAGTTAGAGACTCTCAGAAGACACTGAAGTCTTGGAGCGTGTCCAGAGAAGGACAACGAAGCTGGTGATGGAGAACAAGTGTTAAGAGGAGCAGCTGAGGGAGCTGGGGTTATTCAGCCTGGAGAAAAAGAGGCTGAGGGGAGACCTTCTCGCTCTCTACAGCTACCTGAAAGGAGGTTGTAGTGAGGCGGGGGTTGGTTTCTTCTCCCAAGTAACAGATGATAGGACAAGAGGAAATGGCCTCAAGTTGCAGCAGGGGAGGTTTAGGATGGATATTATGAAAAATTTTTACACCAAAAGGGTTATCAAGCCTTGGAACAGGGAAGTGGTGGAATCACCATCCCTGGAGATATTTAAAAGATGTGTACGTACACAATAGGTGCTGCTGCTGGCCCATGAGAACACACACCCCACCAGATCCCCTCCTGCACCCTCTTCATCTTTCCCAGCACACAGGAATCCTTCCTGTCTTCTACCACAAGACCACAAAAACTCAGATGGATGTGGGGAGATCACTCTTTTCCCTTTCCTGGGCCTCACCATGGGAAGGGGATAAAGTGCTCTGCTTTTAGGCTTTTTCTTCCTAAAATGGGAGTCTTCCAGCTCTGATCCAAGCCCTGGAATCCTCCCCAGAGCTCCTGTTTTTGGGACTAATGATGCCCAGAAGGCAAAAAGCAAGCCAAGCCCTCACTTGTTTCCCTGTGTTGTCCTTTGCTGGATATCAAGTCCCTGTGTTCCCTGGCCACTTTCCCGTGTATTAGCCTCCTCATCCTTGTTCTCACCAGCCCTCCCCTCCGTGGAGCTCTGCTTGTTGTTTAACCCGTCGGCTCCCTCTCCATTCCTCCTCCATTATTACATTCTCTGGGGTACTGGTTCCTCTGCAAGGTCTTCCTCATCTTCCCCCATCCAAAAGCAGCTATGGGGATCTGACCTGCTTTCTCCTCCTCCCAAATCCTTGCCCAGAGCCACTCCTGCCCTTACAGCTGGAAGGAGGGAGCCAAGAGGTACAGAAGAGGCAGGTTTCAGACCCATGTCTTGTCAGTGCTAATGCAGGTGGCCTGTGCTGGTAGCCCTCATGTGGGCAATTCCACTTTCTTCAACCTTTCTGCGAGTGGAGCCTGCACCTGCTAACAATGCTCGTTAATGCTGATTAGGCTGACTAACCAGACTCTTGTGCGCACATCTAAGGGGCAGCAAACCCCAGAGGGACAAGGAAGGAAGAAATTGCCTTTGCAGATAGCTGTGCTATTTCCTCTTTGTGGTTCTCAAGACGGTTGTGGAGGGAGGGCAGAGCTTGCTCGGAGCCCAGGAGGAAGCTAGTCTGACAGATAACCCCATGTGTGGAGTCAGGAGCTCCTTTTCTGGTGTAGGACTGGAGATTTTTGGCTTTGCTGGCCCCAGCTATGTTTGCAGTATGACTGAGAGCTGCAGCGCAGGTGAGACACAGCAGGGAGAGAAGGAGGTCAAACTTTATTCCTGGATACCCATCCCCTGGCACAACAAGACTACAGACATCTGTGTGTTGTGACACAGGCGGGTAAGCTCATGGTTTAGCAGAGATCTCTTGTCCCAGGAATGGCTCAGATCCCAGGAAATATATGTGAGAATTTTTCATGGTCTTTTTTTTGCTAGCCTCTGGGCAGCTAGTAGGAGAGGATATTTCTAATTCACTTTATAGGATTTTAGATGCACAAGAGAACCGCAGCACATCAAAGAGGAATGAATGCTGTAATTCCCCTGAAAGGTCGGGGCTTTTACAGAGCTCTTTATTGCCATTAAGCTCTTTAGGGAACGCCGTATTCCGTCTATTGCAGACTTGGTGGTGGTAGAATGATACTCAATGCCCATCCATCCCTGTTACTGTTTCAGCCTCTGGGTAATGATCCAGATCCTCAAAGGCTGTTAAGTGCCTGATTTAGTTTGAAACCCTTGGGAATTTGGCATCTAAATCTTTAAATACTCTGCATTAAAGTCTGCCCTGCAAAAGCTGACTTCTGTGTGCTTTACCTTAGCAGTCTCTGTGTGTATCTAATGGTGCGTGGAGGTACTCATGTTCCCTGCGGAGGCTTTCCTATTGTGTCATGTGTGGCTGTGGTTGTGCTGTTCTCATCTGAGAAAGGTTGTGCTGTTCTCGGCTGAAAATCCCTGAGCAGAGGGATGGTGCAGGTCAAGGGGCAAGAGACCTGTCCTCAATTTCCAGAAACACGTAATAGAATCATAGGATTGTCTAGGTTGGAAGGAACCTCTAAGATCATCAGTTCCAACCGTTAACCTGACACTGCCAGAGCCACCACTAAACCATGTCTGTGAGCATCATGTCTACCCATTTTTTAAATACCTCCAAGGATGGTGATTCCACCACTTCCCTGGGCAGCCTGTTCCAATGCTTGACAATCCTTTCGGTGAAGAAATTTTTCCGAATAAAATCTGAGGGAGGCTTCAGCAGCAATGAGAACTGGCAGGTGGAAAGTGCCTACCAAAACTCTGCCATTGGGAGGAGTATTTCTGATAGTAGCTGAGTTTTCAATGCTGGTTTTCAGTATTGTGCCCTGAGCAGAAATGGGTGGCTTTAAATGGGACAGAAGCTTAGCAAATGCTGCACCCCGAGGAAAACCAAGATGTGTAAACAATATGGATTAAACAGAGACCAGAAAAAGCTGCTGAAAAAATAGGCTAGTTTGGGAATGATTTAGCCTTTTTCTGATTTTTGGAGACTGTGTCCTTGATAAGGGACCAGGCCCTGCTGTGGAGCTGATATAAAATGAGGGACAACTGAAGGCTCTGGGCAAGGCAACAGGCATTATCAAATAAAGAGAATTATCCAGTCTCAGGGGACCTTTATGGGGAGTGAACAATACACTGACAGTAAAGGGAATTCTGACTACTACAAGTTAAGTTTCCAGCAGAAAGATGGTGCTTCAACTGAGACCCTGTTTAGGAACTTAAAAATCTAAGCAAATAATCTTAGAGATTTTATACTGACCTCAAATGAGCAACGGCACTGAGAAAGATGTTCAGGCATTTCTGTATATGGCAAAAGTACTGTCAATAGCAAAATAAAGGGAGGTGTGAAGCAGTGGCTTGTTGGAACAAAAAACCTAAAATAAGCTGTGCACTGAGCCTGCACTTTTCCTCCTGTTTCTCTGAAGTAGTCTTGGCAAAAGATAGTACTGTTAACAGCTCTGCATATGTGACACGTGTTTTCATGACAAACAGTTCAGGTGGTGTGGAAAGGTCTGAGAGTGTGTTGTGGGTCGGTGGGCATGAGTTTTTGGGATTTGCAGGGAAGTGCAGACCTTCGAGGCATAAAATATGTTCTCCAAATGAGGGGCTGGTGGAAAAGGGTGGCAGAAATGTGAAGTGGCCAGCCTGGTTGAGAAGTCAGAGCCTAACCCATGTGTACTGCTGCGTCATTTAATATCGACCTGCCAAGAGGGTGGTGTGGGCTGTTAGGTGCCCATGTCAGTGATTTACAGATGAATGAGATAGATGAGGCAGGAGGAAAACACAGTACAGTTGGGCCCTGGGAAGGCTCGCTATGTTCATGTCCATGTCTAGAATGGGAAACAATGACCAGGACAACAGTCTTACGTTCTATGGGTAGTGCCACAGTGTTGATGGCACTTATCACAGCCTCTTGGAAGGAAAAATCCTCTGTGTTTCTTGGGAAAGCCTCAAAGAGGTCACATACCCAGCAATGGTGATTGCTGTGCCCCAGGATGATCAAAAGCCTGAATTAATTAACCAACTGCTGCTGACAGTGTCATGCTGATGTTCTGGGTGAGATCTGCAGGTTCCCACCCTAGTTGACTGAACACTGCCCATTTGTAGGTTCCAGATACATCATTTTGTTTTGGGCACAGGACTTGGCTGCCCAAGCAGAAGTGAATGCTCTGGGATACCTGAGGGTACCATGGTTGGACTCGATGATCCCAAGTGTCTTTTCCAACTGAATGATTCTATGTAGGGCCATCAAGACAGTGCAGGACTTGCAGGAGAACCACAGTCTTGTGCAGCAGGAGCTGGAGGGGTGGTGACACCCCATCATGCCTACCGTAGCATTAGGCACTGTCTTATTGGTGACTGAGTCCTTCCCTTGGGAGACTTTGGTGCTGGATTAAAATGTATGCATTGAAGTATCTCCATGTGTAGCTGGTGTCCAGGGTCCTGTTACGTCCCTGGAGACCTACGCAGTGTGGAAGCCAGGGTCACTCAGCTGGGATATCTCTGTTGCCATAAGCTGAATCACTTTCCATGGATTCTAATGCCTGGAACAGGAACTGGGATACCCAGTGCTCCTAGGGACAACTCTGCTCATCACTGGATAGATCCCTGTATTGCAGTGATGTTGACCATTCGATTTTTATTACCATTGGATTGATTAGGGGAAACACATGTGTGTTGCAAGAGGCAAACTCTTGCAAATTCAGTTGCAAGGGGTACTTTGAAGCATGGGTTATGTTGTGTTCCTGTGAAATGGAGATGGCTGTCCCAAGGTCAGACCCTAGAGAAGCAGAGTACGCTGGAATGCTCCAGCTTGGAACAACCATGAAGCTTGTCATTCTGAATGGTAACACCAGTGAGTGCCAGGAAAAGCTGCTCGCTAGACTTGATGAATTCATAGTAGAGCTCCAGCTGGAGGGGGAATAGGCATGTGAGGGAGGAGACATGGACCAGCAACACCAGTTACTGCTGTTCATGCTGCAGGTTGTGCTGTTTTCCCAGGATAACTTTCTGTATTCAAATTGCTTAATTGGTACAGTGTAATCTAAAACATTTACCCCCTATTGTGGACAGAATTTTCCGGCATCCCTAGCCTCACATACCTTTTAAACATGGCTCTTAAATCATCCCAGAGGCTTTGTGCTGGGGTGAATTTTAACCTGGATGCCTGAGATGGGTTCTTTTTCTGCCCTTGGAAGCATCAGCATTTGAGTGATTGAGTGGATGGACTGATAGTGGGAATTAGGAGAGGAAGCCCTGATTCCACAACATGCCAGGAAGAAAAATCGAACAAGGGTGGTGTAGCATCGTAGCCTGGTTCTGCTTTTCATCTTGGCTGTTCTTCAGGGAAAAATAGCAGAACAGCAGACTTTGCTGGAAAGCATGTTCATTTTCACAGCTTTTTTGTATGCTTATCTGCAGTTTAGGGGATGTAGTGATCCGAATGAAGGTGGAACATATCCTTAACCTCTCCCCAGATCCAGACAATGTGTATGAAAACATATACACCTACTTGTATTTTTCCTTATGGCTGAAATAGAGGACAATTTACTGCTTAATTTCATCTTCTCTTCCCTGAGAAGGTTCAGACTTTTTCAGCAACAAATGAGTAGTTACTAATGACAGGTGGGTTGGAATACTTTCTTTCCCACTCCATTGGCATCTAAAATCTTTGTAGTGGATAGCTCTGAAAACATCTCTCTTAATGTTTACTCTGAAGCACATGCCCAAGACCCAAAGGCTTTCATAGAAAACAGAGATTCCTGCTTTCTAAGTCACCCTGGGAGTGTTCCATTACGATGTCAAAGACACGCACACACAAAAACCACAGTAAAGAATTTGTTGCTAGCAAAATGTCTGTATTAAAATACAAAGAAAACTTTCCTGTTGGGATCAGTAATTAATAGACTCTTTTTTTTGTATTGGTACTAACAGCACTCCAAGTTCCATTTTCCAAACAGACCACAATGTTCTTGAGGAATAAATTCCACCACCGTCATTCTGAACTTCAGCCTAAAAAACAAAGACGTCAAAGACAATGGTACCGTGCACCCTAGCAATATTCCAGCAGCATTACACTGGTTTACTGCAGCGTGTCCCATTGGATGTGGGTTATATCTGGACACTGCTTGGTGATGGCAAGCTCACAGGGCTTCCTATTGTGTTTGAGAAGGCGATGATTGCATTGGGGCCCTTGGAGTTCTTGTTCATACCCAGGATGTCCACACTGGTTTGCTCTGCTTCGGTTTTCCTGAAGATGTTTTTCATGGTTGACTGAAAGTTATTGGTGACAAAGCAGTAGACAATGGGGTCCATGCAGCTGTTGAGGCTACTCAGAGTCACTGTCACATGGTAGACAAGGAGGCTGACATCATGGGCCATGCCTGTGTTGATGGAGATTGCTACCTGTCGCACGTGAAAAGGAGTGAAGCAGATCATGAAGATGATGAGGACGGTGATAAGGAGTTGCACAGCCCTCATTCTCCTCTCCCGACTCTGGTGCATGAGGCTGGGCTTGGACAGAGCACACATAATCCTGGTGGTGAAGAAGATGATTATGATGAGGGGGAAGAAGTACTCACAGACCATCAGGACTAGAATCTTGGAGACGCAGCACTCAGCAAACTTTATTGCCATGGTCAGGATGGAGAAAGTCACCACAGTGGCAAAGATCCAAATGAATACGCAGATGCCCTTGGCACAGGTGGGGTTCCTCCATTTACGTGAGACTTCCACCTGTACGATTGCCAGATAGCGGTCGACGCAGATGCATGTCAAGAAGAGAATGCTGCAGTACATGTTGACAAAGTAGCCAAAGATATGAACCAAAGAACAATTTAGGCAGTCCCCTGCACTATAGAACATGATGATCCGGACAGGCAAGGAAAAGCCCACCAGGAGATCAGTAACAATCAAGTTGATGGTGTAAATAACAGAGGTGGTTTTGGTCTTGGTACGGAAGCAGAAGACGTACAGCGCCAAGCTGTTCAGCACGACTCCCACCAGGAAAATGATGGCATTGACTATCATCAGGGCAATCCACAGGCTGTAAAATTCTGTGTACAGTTCTTTGTCGGGGTGGATGAACTTGGAGAACAAATAGATGCTGGAGTTGGGTTGCTGGGTGGAGTTCAGAGAGTCAAGGGCTGGCAGTTGGGTGGAAGAAGTTGGCATGGTTGCAGACATCCCAGTGATCTGGAAGAAAAGAAACATAGGTATATTGATGGTTATGTCAGCATTTGTGAGGGCTCAAAATATTGTCACCTAAGAACATTTTAACCAATGTATTTGTACATCTTCAGTAGTTGTATATACTGCTGTACTCTCAGTGTCTCATCTGTCAATACGGAATTGCCAAAAATCTCTGGGAAAATACCTGGGTATATGATTAATGCTTCCAGTGGTTCTAGATGCATATTTTGTAGACACACAATCCTTGCTTCTGCTGCCCTGTGGTTCTAAGGCCTAAGCAAGAACAGAGAAGTGAACTGTGCCAAGAGGACCAAAGGAGGAGGGAAAGTTGGGGGGATCAACACATGGTCATGTTTGAGCCAACCATGTGGCAAATGCTCCAGAGAAACAGGGTTTCTGAGAAGACAGGGTTGCTGAGTCCAAGCAGGGTGCTTTGATGCTCATGGAGGGCACAGGCCATTTTCTGCTGTGGCAGGGAGGGTCAGATCAACATGAGGTTCCTACCAAGTCTTGTTTCCTGAACATGGCACTTATTCTTTGGAGTTCTTCCTCCATTGGAGCAGCTTTTGCCTGACTGGAGGCTTTTCTTGCCCTGCCATAGGAGCAGGACAGTGCTGGCAGCTAGAAGACATTTGCCCAAGCTATTAGTGCAACCATAGCCCCAGTGTCTCACTCCTAAAATACCACATCCCTTCCCTTGGCCAGGTGATCCCATCAGAGAGTGGCAGGCAGCAGCATTTTCAGGAACTGTAATACTTTCCTAAAATCAAAGGATGGCTGAATTTTCTAAGAAAACACAAGCAGGTTGTGTGGCATCTTCTAGAGATCTGTACACGCAGCAACAGCAGCCGGGAGATTTCAAACCAAGGGTGTCAGCAACGACTCCTGCCAGCATTTGACAGTTTAATTTGCAAATCATTCCTGACTTACACACTATTTTAAACTGATTTGTATATTAAAAAGATAAAAAAGCGCCCAATATATACAGAGACTTGGCTGGTTTCAATAAAAATAAATGGTTGAAAAATGTCTGGAATATCTCAAAGTGGCTGAGCAGGACTTTGAGGTTAAAAAAAAAAATCAGCTTGAATCAGCAGAGAATGATGCTGAAAGACTTGAGTTATGAGAGTTTGAAATCCCTGCTACCAGAGAGCCAAGTGTGGAAGGGCTAGGAGACAAGGAGCTGCAAACATCTTCTAGGGCTCACAGGAAGCTCAGCGTGCCTAAGCTGTGTGTCTTGATGAGGAAGGCTTGAATTGCTAAGGGAGTATGGATATCCAGCTCCCCCAGTCATGTTCCATCCTCTGGCAGCTGGATTTCTGGTTGGGCTAATCCTTTTTGCTGCTTATGGGTATTGGGAGGATGGACCGAAGGAGTCCCATTGCCTGTGAGATGCTTCAAGATGTTCGTGGCCATGTACGAAGTAGAGGAGGTCAGAAACCTTCCAGTGAAAAGTGGATCCCCTTCTCACTTTGGAGAGGGCTGGGTATTAAATAAGTTTGATAAATGGTCAACATTCAAGATCAAGAGTCCTCATGGGATGCTACAGCCTAGTCGTGGTTATTCTGCATGGTTCGTTCCAGCCAGGTGAGCATGAAGCAGAACATTTGTTGAGGAAAAGCAGAGATTAGGACTGAGAATTTAGAAAACCACGTGTGAAGTTCCCTCTGGAAATTCTCGGAGAAGTGACTTTGCCATCATGATTGAGTTTAGGTCTGTTGGCCTGGAGTCTGGTGATAGCTCTAAGTTTCTTCTTGCCTCTCATCTATTCTATGGAAGTGATATGAAAGAAAAAGCTGGGTTTTAATATCCTTGAGCTTGGAAGGATATTTATGTTCAAATAGCACTTTGTTTAGGTAGCCGCTCAAACCCAAGTAGTTGAATTGTCCATTGGAATCATAAAGCCCTCCTTAGATCAAACCCAATTTCAGATCATGCTGTAAGACTGGCACCCTGAAGCCTGGGGTCAGACCACCAAAGAACTGCTGGGCAAAGAGGAGTAATCCTAACTTGTGTCCACTTTTGCACTTAGGCCATCTCCAGCAGTGACTGGACATTGGAACACTTTGTGTTTTGGGAATGACCAGATTACCTCACCCCGCACTGATCTCCGGTGGCAGCCAAAGTAGCACACATGGTGATGTTATTTTGTCTGGGTCTGACTGAGCCTGCAGACTCCTGGGGGAGAGTCTTGTCTCTTTATGTTTTGTCCTAAGCATGCTATCAGGGAATAACAGGAAAAGCTGGACCCAAGACTGGCTGAAGGTAGCAGAGTTGCAAAGTCTGGTGCCTGAGGACGGTGCATGGGGAGGATGCAGAATGCTGGCCCGTTTTCTAATGATTTTCTGATATTCTCACCCTCTGATCATCTCTGTTTGCTTTGCTCTTTAATTACAAAAACCAACTGAATGGAGCAGATGCCTGGCTCTGCTCCCAGATTTCTCTTTGCAGATGCTGTCAAGAAGAGCACGCTGAAAGCCACTGCACCAGTGCAAAGCAAGAAATCAAGACTTTGTTGCCCCTTGAGTGCAGCCCAGGCTTGTATACCTGGGTTCATACAGAGAGTTGAGCAGGGGGACAAGACAAAATCACCCATCCCATGCCTTAGTGTGCCCTAGGGTGTACTGAGTTGCATATGCATTTGTCTTCTTATTGTAATTGTAAAGCACTGGCCATTTGCTGTGACTTTACAGCTTTTTAGTAGCTCGCCTCTGCTGGAGATTTTTCTTCAGGCTCAGATCCTTTCTCACCTGATACTCATCTCACATTGTGCCTTTCCTGCCTCAGTGAAATTGGTAACTCAAAATGCGTTCAAATGTTCCTAATCTCACAAATGCTACCGAGGTACGTAAGGCACTTTACAGACTGATAGAAAAAGATCCCCTAGGAGTACTGTCTGTACACAGAAATTAAAATCATCAGCACATGCAGTGTGATGACTTACATAGTCACCTCTTCACTGAGCCCCATGTACAGGGAAATAAACTCCAAATATAGTAAACAGCTAAAAAAGCAGGTAGCATTTTGCTTGCCAAATTGAATATGCAAGGGAGGAGCTGAATTAGTTTGTGTCTTTTCCCAGTCCGTCGCTGCCCTGTCTGAACTCAAAATCCAAGCAACTACAAGAAAGCAGTCCCCAAAAATTTAATTAATCCTGAAGATTTCCTTACTGACAGGCTGTGGAAAAGCTGCTTCTCCGGCTGCAGTGGGAAAAGTCTTCCTCTTATCAAATTGTTAACGATGGATGTTTGGGTGAATGGCCTTTTCCTTTCTTTGTGGGACTGCCCTCATCTCATGGCTCACAAGCAGAGAGGATGGAGAGCTGTGCTGGCAGAGCAGCAGCATTCCTTGGAGTGCTTTTAATGAGATGGAGCTGGACCAAACCCCTGGTTAACAGCTACTAAGTATTTTTCCATCGTGGGTCTCCAAGCACTTGACAAAGGTACGTTGCCCCATTCTGCAGGAGGCTGAGCGAGGCACAGAATGGCAGCGTGACCTCGCATCTGAGGAAAAGCAAACATTTCCAACAATTTCCAATTCTGCCCGCCTCCACCTGGACCCCCGTAAAATATTACACCAACCAGGTCTCTCTCTGCTGTCAGAAATACTCATGCAGGTGTTAAAGCGAGTCAGTTCAGCGACCCATCACCATGGAGTGGTGGAGCCAGTGGTGGTCATGGCTAAAGACATGGGAAGCTTTGCAGCCTCAACAAACCTTTATTTTGCTATTTTTCGTACTATTTATTGCTTGCGGCTCTGGCACAAGCTCATGCACCGCTGTAAGAACCACAGTCACCTTTTCTTACAAAGAGCCCTTGTGCTGACCCCCTTCCTAAAATCTTCAAAGAGTTTGGAGCTCAGCTGCCTTCATGCCTAATTTAGCTCTCCGCTTCCCCCCCGCCTCCCCGATTTCCATGCAATCCCTGTTTCTTGGAGCTGCCAGTCTGCAAAGCCCAAGATGGGTAAACACACATCCTTCTGAGCGCTCTCTGACCGCCCTGGTTGGCCTATGCTGTTATATTATACCTCTCAGGCTGGATTTTGTCTGTCTGTCTGTCTGGGAGAACGTGGGTAGCATTTCCTTAAAAGTACAGCAGGCATCTGGGTAGAAATGGGATAAGGGGAGGGACAGAGACTAGAAGTTGACCCGGTTTCCCTCATTGTGATAGAGGTCCCTGCTCAGGGCTGGGAGAGGGGGGACTCGCTCTGAAATACTTTCTCGTTGTTGCGTGACACAACCGGTTCCGTCGTTCTTGGGCCAAATGGGAAACAGATGGTCGCCGTGCTGAAACCAGCTCCCGCAGCCTCTTCCCTCCCTCGCTCGCTGCTTGGCATCACACTTGTTCATTTAGAACGGGCAGCTCAGAGCTGTGTCTGCCCCAGGAGGATATCCCTGACCATCCTGTGTTTCGTTCCACCCAACTTTTTGCTTGGTGTCAGCCTTAAGCCTCACCCTCCGCTTGCTGAAATGAACAGGGCTCACTTCCTTGACCCTGGGGACTTTTGGATCCGGCTCAGCAATTCAAGTGATGGGATGCAAAAGAAAAGGCAGGTCAGGCATCTGAGCTTTGTCCTAACTGCTCTCCAAAAGGGTTATTTATTGGTGTGTGCAGATAGGATCTCTGCGTGCAGACCCGGAGATGGAGAACAAGAGACACACTCTGGGATCGGAAAGATGAAAAGGACATTAACAAATGTGAGCGAATGTTATTTAGTATAAACAGTTTTTCTCATCTCCCTGTCCTGAATCATTCCAACTAACATGGCAACCTGGCCCCTCTATCACCCCCTCTGTCTCCCTAACCCTCTCCTGCCTGCTGGTGTTACTCTGCTGCCTGGGATGGCAGCAGCGTGTGTTTAGCTTTGCAACCTTTCCGTGTTTAAATTTCCCTGGATGATTTATCATCGTATTTATAAATGAAGGGTTAAACTCACTCTCTTTCAGTTTAAACTGTATGATTCTCCTTCTGGCAAGCTCTCCCTCAACTCTGGCTCAAACTGGCCAAATATGGTGTTTTTGTGCATGTCGGGGACCTTGCCCTATGCGTGGTGGAGCTTGTTCAATGCGCCTCGTGCTCAGCCTGGGGAGGGTGGGTTTGCTGACAGTGGGAACTGAGGGAGAAAGGGAGAGAAAGGGAATGAATCCAGCTGCTGAAGGGGAAAAGCTGGTGCCCATCTAGCCTTCAGACTGTGAGAAGGGAGCTAACGACTGGGGAAGAAAGATCACACCCTAAAGCAAAAATGGGGCTATTCCCAGGACAGGGAAGATCCCATACTTGCCAGCATCAGATCTCTGCTCTCACTTGAGTCCTGGGCATTGACGTCTCCTAGAAGCCTCCAGGTCTGAGAGTGGCTGGACAGTGTGTGATACATCCACCTGCTGGGGAACTGCAGTTGGAAATAGTCAAACCCACTCCAGAGTTGGGTTATTCCTTTCCTTCCAATGCCATGGAAATTAAAGGTGCTTTGGAGACCCAAAACATGTAGTTGTGTGGGTGTCAGGTTAAATGACACCTGCTTTCTTATGGTTTCGTGTCTTGCAGTGGCTCGCAGGGCTGGATGAAAGCTTTGCCCTGGTTGAGATGCTTATTATAACTTTTTCCCATGTGGACACTTGGCTGCCTTAATAAGCACTCACGTTCCAGCTCTTCCCTTGGCTCCGACACTTGTTTGAATTTCTCCTCTCTTTGTTGCCTAATTTCCTGAAAATTGAGGTGATCTTTCCCTTCTGCCAAATTTTGGTTGAAATAAGCCAACAGATTGAAAAGCATTAGGAGGACGGAGGGAATCAGAGCTGACAAACACACAAACAGGCACTGAGCGTGGTCCTTGTTTCCTCTGATATGAACCTGCAAGGTGTTTGCTGGCACTCTCCACCACATTTAGATCTTATTCTCTGCAAATTCACAATTGCTTTGGTATTGAAACACTGCAAAGGGGGCAGGACGGCTTCTTTGCAAAGACAGAGTATTGCTTGCTTCTCACTGTTTCCTGAAGTGAAATAATTTAGAATATAATTTAGAACAAGAGAGAATGGCTTCAAGCTGCAACAGGATAGGTTTAGACTGGACATTAGGAAACAATTCTTCACAGAAAGAGTGGTCAGACACTGGAATAGGCTGCCCAGGGAGGTGGTTGAGTCACCATCCCTCAATGTGTTTAAAAGTCATTTAGATGTGGTGTTGGGCGATATGGTGTAGGGGAGAACTTTGCAGAGTAGGGTTGATGGTTGGACTCGATGATCCCAAGGGTCCTTTCCAACCTGAATGATTCTATGATTCTATGAATTTCAGATTTATACCAAATCGTATCTTCCTCATGGCAGAACCAGCCTGGTTGGGGACAGATAGCTAATTGCCTGCTGTCTGCATTCGTCAGCCATGGCATGTTTGCCCACGTGTAATGAAGATCATGATGGCCAACAACTCCTATTTTATCCAGTGGTTTGACTGGTCATGTGCTGAATTACAGCCTTTGTCTGGAAGAAGAAAGGTATGAACTTACTTTGCACAACAGCAAGAGGGATTAACCCCCACTACTGACTTTTGCACCTCAGAAGTTGCCCATGAGAATCAGATTTCCCACCTGGCCAGAGGAAAAAACCACTTGGATTTCCAGTCCCAGGCATATCCAGGGGTTGTCCTTCAAGTCATGTAAGCAATCACAGAGTAAGGATGTGTGGAGGTTAATGCAATGTGGGTTGTCGGGCTGGTGTTGCTGATGTGCTATTGAGCCATTTGTCTCCTGCCTGATGTGCCCTGTTAGCCTACATGTGGTCTTTCATCTCCAAGACCCTGCTGGGGATGGTGAGTGGTCATCTGAGCTCCACCCACCATGCTGCGTTCAGTGCTGTGTGTGCGTGTGGGTGGACGTCATGCTCCCCAGCAAGCCGAAAACCAAAAGCAGGTCCTCTGAGAGTGAGGGACCCAGATGCCTGGTTCAGTTTGGGACAAGCGATAGCCTGTGGGTGCTCAAGCCATGGTTTAGTCCAAGAGGTCATCCTAGGTCATGAGGGATCACTGCTAGTTAGAAGAGGGAGAGCACAACTCTCTGAACTTCATTCCTCTTCTTCAAGGAGCAAAGTGACTTAGATGGGAGGGAGGCCACTTGGCTTGGCCCAGGTGCCCACGCTCTGTGTCTAGGCTTGAACCTGCTGCTTAAAACAAGATGAAGGACCACCAGTCCAGAAAGATCTGCATGGTCCTCCCCCAGCCCTGTCCTAAGCATGCATGGAAAATATGCAGTGAAGCTCCCAAAGATACACAGAGCAGGAAATTCATGTGCTGGAAAATTTATTATGAGCTTATACCTCCTCTCTGCCCATCTGCAGCAGCGATGCCTCAGCCTTTAAAAGAAGGAGCCCAGATAGATGACCATGTACAAGCAAACAAAGAAGTAGGACTGTACATACATTGCCTCTCCAGACCTGCAAATGTGCACCCGGGACTGGTGGGCACCCAATGGTTCTTGAGCACATCTCTAATGAGGTTTGCTAGTACTGGTCACCTTAAAGTGCTAATAAAGGGTTTACTTATCCACTTTCTTGTTTATACCACACTGTGTAAAAAAGTCCCTCCTGAAACCTTTAGACGTCTACAATGCCCGAGTGATACCATTGCATTTTTCATGTCCCTCTTTTCTGCATTACCAGATCTTGGCCTTGGGGTGACAGAAATATTGCGTGTCTTGCTGAATGCTCCATAAATCATGCTGTTAGCATTTAAAAGACCAATATCTCATAGCCTGTCAGGGCTACTACCGAGTGCCATCTGTCACAGGGGAGCATGGAGTGACATCTCTGCGGTAGGTGCTGTGTATTTCTAGCTCTGATACTCGAAGAGAAATCAGAGCATGGCTTCCTCCCTGTACCCCTCTCTGTCCTTTGTGGACCAGTAGAATGTGAGGGAAAAGCACTTTTTTTTTTGACATTTTTTTTTCCAAGAGGGTTTACATTTTTAAAAAAGCTAGATCTGGAAAGACACATGGATTTGGATTTTTATACATCCAGCCAGTAGAGATGGATTTGTGCCTGTCTTCTTGGGAGGCTGTAACAGTACAAGAGAAATGCATTTGATTTTACTGGGATTAGAGTAATCCATCTAGCATTTCAAGGGTGTCTGAGACAAAGTGCTAGAAATGTCAGTTTGGAATAACAGCTATCGTGGCTGTGCACAAGGAGAACCCTGTGTTGAAAATTACCATATAGGCACATACGGGAACGTTACAGGCAAGTGTAAAAAACATCGCGGGAGATTAAATCAAGCAACGTCTGGCCTGGGCATAGCTGCTTGCTTTTGAGAAGGAAATTTTTAATTTGCAAATTTAGCAGTCTTTGAGCGCTTTCCCCCCCTTTCTGCCTTCAGCTGTCTGCTTTCTCTGTCCCTTGCCAAAAAGCCGGAGAAGGACAGAGCGACAGAGGTTTGCTGTTGAGGAATACCTGGGGTCCTGCACGGCCCAGGGATGAAGGAGAGAAGAGGTGATGCTCCAGGGAGGTAACACAAATGCAGGAAGGGATGAAGGGGTGATGCAGAGGGGGCCAAGGGCCAGGTCACCATGAGCAGCAGCACAACCCTAGGATGCAGGTCTGTAGCTCAGGGCTCACTTCACTGTTAGAGCTGCTGCTCTCTTGGCTGCGAGGGGAAACTGAGGCACAGACCCATGCCTGGGCTTGGCCCGCGGAATGCAGTGAGATGGGACACCTGGCCAGGGAGCAGACTTTTTTTTTTGAAGCATTCCAGGATGGATAACCAGATCTTACCCCTTTGGGAGACTGGTTCCCGTGATTTCCTTTGCTAGGGACTGTACTCCCAGTGCTGTCAGGGATTTGCAAGTTTTAGGTTTTCTAGGATAATCTGGAAAAACTTTGATCTGTTAGTGGGTGTGTTGCTATGAAAGCAGGGAGCATTTCTGAAGGAACCTGGTTAAGGACCTTGGAAGGGACCTGCTTCTCCTTAGACTAACCCACCAGGCACATTCAGAGAAAGAAAACAGCATCTTTCCCAGAGCTGAGCTCGCACCTTCCTGCACGGCCAGAGGTGAAACCTCCCCAGTCACAGCTGACCCCGTGCCAGGCACTGCACTGTCTCCTCTCCTGGTTTCCAAACCCTGCCTGAATGCATCTCCCCCAAATTTCATTATGCTTGGGAATACACCGATACAAACAAGGCATCACCCCACCCCTCACAAGAGCTGCCATAGCACTTTTCAACGAGGGAAAGCCAGTACCTTTGCAGACTTTTCATCAAACTCATCTCCTTAGGAAACAACCAAATACCACAGCACTGTCCCCCAACCCCAAAGCAGAGAAGCTCTCAGCGGGGGAAGCCTCTTGCAGCCCCTCACACAGCCCAGTTCTCCAGGTTGAGCACCTCCTGATGAACTTCCACACATTGCAAGGGCAGAGCCGGAGAGTTCCCGAGCTCCTCATCCATGTGTTCGGTGTAGGACCCTCTCCCCCACCATACCTGTCAGGGTTCCCTGCTGCAGTAGACTCCAAACTTGGGGTCCAGTCTCCAGTGGTTCCCTCCCAGTCCCCACTGTCACCTCTCTAATCCCATGTCCCCCCTGCTCCCCTTTCTCTCTGACTGATATCCCAAAGCATTCACGGCAGCGGTCCCTGCAGTGTATTCCTCCACGACGGACGGACTTACCTCTGGCCCGATCTCCCTTCTATGTTAGAGGAGCTGCTGGTAAGAAAATTTCCTCGTGGACCTGAATGCTATCGCCCCAGGAAAGAGACATCTGTTCCTACAAGCAGAACAACTGGAGTGACTACAGAATACGAAGAAATGCCTAATCTCTCTCTCGTGCTCTCTCTCTCCCCCCCCTCTTCTAAATATAGCCTTGCAACTAATGGGAAAAAATACACACTACCAAAAAAAAAAAATATTTCCACTTGTCTTTAGCGTTCAGAATTTCTCCCCAAACATTTGGCTCCTTGCCCTAAATCTCTCTGAAATTTATGAAGTGCTGGAAACGCTGAAGAGGGCTCCAGCCTTCCTTACGGTGCTAATGCCTGAACGTGTCCAGTAAACTAAACCTGATGGTGCTGCCCCTCTCTTGTCCCCTCCCCGGGTCAGTTTTCCCGTGTCTCTGTGGGAACAAAATCTCTTTGCTGAGAACTCACGGGCTCCAGGCCACCGCAATGCCACCGAGTGAGACAAGAGGAAAATACCTCTCTTTTCATCTTCCTGATATGAACTGGGATTAGACAGAAGCATCCCTGGCAGTTGTGGGAAGGAGCTGGACCAAATGCCACAAAGCCTGTGACATGCTTTGAACCAACCCAGCTGTCCAGACCCTGAGAAGAAACCTGGCATAGGGAGACAAAGGGTGACGCTGCACACCTCGGTGACCCTCTGGTTGCAGTCGTTTGGGAGAGGGGTTAATAAGATTGATCCAAGGACTGGGCTGGAGTGTCTGAGTGTAGATTAGTCAAGGGTGGAAATAGAGAGTCTGAGGTTCCACCAAAGAGCCCCCCAACATGAGCTCCATCCTCACGCAGCCCTTCCCTACTGGTGGTTGAGAGTCATTGTGGGTTTCAGGTCCATCTCAGAGTGGGGACTTGAGTGTCCCTTCACCCTTGGCTGTATGAGAAGAGATTGAGATTGGACAAAGAATAATGAACTATCCATTTGTTGAGATGGGTTCAAAGCATGTGGCCAGATCAGCTTTCAAGATGTCTCTGTTGACCAATGCTGTAAGGACCCAAATCTCCCAAATCCCCCAAAGTCCCACCTCATGATGGGTTATTTCCTGCTCTATACTGGGTACCCAAAGAGCCCTCTTTTTGAGGGGCTTGCATGGATGTTCTCTCCCCTGAAGGGTTTACAGTAGCTTTAGAGGTCCCATCTGGGAAAAAAAAAAGGCAGAAAAAATTAAAGCAAGCAGTTGCATCAAGTTTAGTTGTTTAGAAGAACAGGGAAGATGGACTCTGGATTTTTATGTCAGCCCTGGACTGGTCTTTTCCCTCACCCTTTAGATAAAGACAACACTGGTGCCAATGCAATAAACATGCAGGATATGGCCCGTCACAACACGACAGGATCAACTGAGCGGCATTGAATTCCAGGTCAAGAGGCCAAATCCATAAATAGAGGAGAGGTAAACTCCACACATGCATGTCTCACTGGAGCACAAACAGTAGCTATGGTTATTAGAGAAGGTTGACCTCATTTTCTGGAATTAGTTTTTCACCCTTGGATCTTTCCCAGAAAGACCAAGCTGATCTTTTTTGTCTGGTTATTTTATTGATTTTCTATTTTGAGTTTCCTCACAACGAGGGACAGATTCTTCCCCCCAATTTCAGGAACATCCTCCTTGACTTTATGTGCCCCCTGATCCAAGCATCCAGCCTTTCACGACTGACCTCTAGCTCTGGCACGTGCCTGGGCTCTCATCTGCTTTTCACTTCCTTATGATTTGGAAACCAAGGGTGATTGGAAGACCTCCATGCGTCCCGTCTGGGTAATAAACTTGCCTTCACTTCCTTGTATCTTGGGAGTTGAACAGGGAGAAAAACAAAAGAGAAGAAACCAACTTATAGTCCAACATTGGGCAGGGTGGATGACTTTGGACCCTATCATTCTTATTGCCAATGGTGGCCAATGCTTAAGTTTCCATCCACCTGTCAACAAAACTTTTGTTCTTAGGGAGTAGCTCTCAGGAGTTACAAATGCGTGAATGAAGGAAAGAGGACACTTCTCCAGGACAAGATATTGGTACCTACGGTCTCTTCACCTGCTGTGGGACTGCCTGGCCCTTCCCATGCAAGGACTGGCTTGGTTTTGTGCTTCTGCATGATGCATGGGAGCTTTGTTCCCATCCGTGTGCGCGGGATAATGAGTGCCCTGCATTCCCCCACTATCCCGACCTCCCCCTCCTTGCTGGATTTAGCAGACTCGGAGTGGTAACAGCTGCAAAGTTTCAAGTTGTGCCTGAGATAGTGCAGAGCATGCCATATTGGGAAGCAGATGCTGCTGTTAAGGTGGAGAAGGCACATCCGGGCCCAGGGCCACGCTTTGTCCCAGATGTGGTTCCCACACTCGGCTTCAGGAGGAGTTGCAACCGTAACTGATGAATGAAGAGCTTCTATCCTATCTTGGTTTTCAGTCATTTATCACCCTCCCAGAGGGAGGGGGAGAGGAAGAAAAAAAAAGCAAAGCTTTAGTAAGTGGAAAATTTTCAAGCTTGTTCACTGAATATGCAACAATATTAAATATTGTAGTGAATGTTTTGAGATTGTAGGTGGAAGAAGGTAATGACTCAGCCGAAATTAGCGCATAGGCAAAGGAATAATATTATGGCAGGGAAAGATGCTACTGCCCATAATAATTCCTAGCAATTCCTTAACTGCGCCATATAAAATAGGGATGGGACAGGACTCTGTTTAAAACTCTCCAGTGGCACAGAGCAACAAAGCAGGAGGCCAGACAGCTCTGAAGGAGGTTGTCAGAAGCCTGATACCACACACTACCCTGGGGAGATGTCTTCTCAGTTTTTGTCAGGAGAAGGGTATACTTTTCCAGTCCTATTCAAAAATGACATAATCATAGAATCACAGAATGGTTTGTGTTGGAAGGGACCTTTAAAGGTCATCTCTTCCAACCCTCTTGCAACGAACAGACACATCTTCAACTAGATCAAACCTGATCAGACTCTTGTCCAACCTGACCTTGAATGGACATCTACCACCTTTCAGGCAACCTATGCCAATGTTTCACAACTCTCATTGTAAAACATTTCTTCTGTATATCTAGTCTGAATCTTTTAGTTTAAAGTCATTACCCCTTGTCCTGTTGCTACAGATCCTGCAAAAAGACTGTCCCCATCTTTCTTAAAAGCCCCCTTTAATTGCTGAAAGGCCTCAATAAGATCTCCCTGGAGCCTTCCCTTCTCCAGGCTGAACAAAACTCTCTCAGCTTGTCCTCCTAGGAGGGGGATTCCATCCCTCTGATCATCTTCATGGCCCTAAAAAGGGGAATTGAGTGTCCTTTCATTCCCTGCTGCAGGGGAAGATATTGAGACTGGGAACAGCATAATAAAATATTGCACTGCTGAGATGGGGTCAAGGGACATGGCTGGATTAGCTTTCGAGATGTCTCTGCTGTCCAGGTCTGTAAGGACCAAAACCAGAATCTGGTGTCTGAACATGCCTGCTTTGTTTTAGGAAATTGAATTTAGGCTCTGTTACACTGAACACCTCCTCAGAGATGAATTATTGTCTGCAGTGGTGAAGGAGAGCTTCTACCCAAGAAGGTCTGGAACCCAGACGTGATGGAATCAGAGCTCAGAAAATTGAGGAGCCTTTACTATGACTGCCTGGAGGACACCAGAGAGTGGGATCCTCCCTCCGTGGAGGACACTGAAGGGTGGGATCTTCCCTGAGCTGTCTGGGAAACCTCTTTTTATCAGAAACTTCAGAGAAAGTGAACTCACATGCCCATAGGACACCTCCATTGAACATTCTCCCATTTTTCCTCCAATACACATGTTCCTGAGACATTTTCCCACTGTCTTGCTCCTGCACCAGGAAGCAGGAGAACCAGAAGAAGAAATGGGAGCAAGTAATGCCCACAGTCAGAACAAACACACAAAACCATGAGCCTGTCCTCAGAAGACTGCTTGTAGGGGAGGTTACCCAGCTGATGTGGCTGCAGGTCGACGGAGAGGAGATGGGCTCTGCTCCCTGCCATGTGAGTAAACCCTTTGCCATGGCAGATGAAGTTAATGGCATGGAGAAGAGTCTACAACCATTTTACCCTCCCCAACTACTCTTCCCTCTAGAAAAATCTGCCCCCAAAAGTCCTCAGGCCTTAATAAGTGCTGGAAAACACTCATGTGTGTCCCTGTGATATGCATTGCCCATGAGCCCTAAATTCTTCTCTGCAGTCTCCAGGGCTATCGTGGGATGCTGTGAGTCAGATGCTGAACTGACCCAGAAAACTGGGTTGGTTCTCACTGGTGGACCAAGGGTGGAGAAGTTGCTGTGCTGGACCCCCTTCCAGGAGTCACCTCTTACAGAACATAACTGCCAGGAAAGCACCACACGGCATTTGGTTTAGGGGGAAATCTGTGGACAATGAGACTCTCCACAAACGTGTAGTGATTTCCCTCCTTGCAGAGGGGCTTGTGCTTCAATCCCATCACACTTCCTTATCGTTAATGAGCGGGATGTTCATTGCCTTCCCCTGGAAGGAGAGACTTGGACAGCAGTGTGGGAACGCTGTCAAAGGATGAGGAACAAAACACTGGCTTCTGTCCCAGTCCTTCTGCAGACCATAATGGACCCTGACAGATGAAAGCACCTGCCCTAACTTTTACATCCACCTGCCAACAGGGAGGAGAAAGGAGAGAAGCTGTTATTTAGCGGGAACAGCTTGTAACTATTCTGGTTTGGTGGAGCTGAGATGGTCCAGGGAAATCCCCTGTCTCCTTGTCTTACTTTCAGATTGGGTCCTGCTCGTGCTGTGGGTGGCAGTCTCCTTGCCAGCGAGGCACAAGGGTGTGGGCCTTGCGTACAGGCATAGGAAGGAGCTCAAGGGCTGGATTTGACCCTGCTGAACTTCATTTTCTCAAGTTGAGTCAAAAGTGGCCCCTGCAGGGCTGCTGGAACTCAGGTGGGTGCAGCAACCCTGTGGCAGAGAGAGAGAAGCTTGGGTAGCCACCACAGGGTCTGCAGGAAAAAGGGAGTTCACAGGGAATCAGTGCTGGAGGTTGCTCCTTGTCCCTCACTCAGTCCTGCCCCATCACCAGAGAAGGAATGGGCTTCAGCTGCTGAGCTATTGAGAGGGCATTTTCTGCTGGACTATGCCTAAGAAGGTACCTGAAGGGGCTGTAAGGAAAGATCAGAGCCCTCTGTACTGATCCTTGGATAGAATCTGCAGGGAAGAGGACAACCTTTTCCCCCCTCCTGCGATGCTGGGGCAGAAACACCAAAGAGGCAAAGAAACACAAGCTGCTTCTGCCTGGAGAAGGAGAGCTTGGATCTCTCTACCTGGTCATGTTTGACATCCCAGGGCTGATTGCCTGACTCTCAGCATGGACAACAGAGGCTATAGTGAGCCATAAAAGATGGTCCAGCTGCCTCTGAAAGAGCGTCTCAGCAGGGCCTGGAGGCAGCTGCACCTACCTGAAAGAAGAAGATCAGCAGGGAGCGTCTCCTGCCAACTGTTTGAGATCACGGGTACTTCCCAGCGCCTGCTGTCCTCAGAGGACAGCAAAGGGCAGAGGCCACCATTAGCATGTGGCCCTGCCTCTGAAGAGGCTCCCCATCTGCGTGTTTATACAAGGAGGGAGACCAAACAGTAGCTGTATGGGGTCCTCTGCTGCCGGCTCCAGCCGCAATTCGTCTGTTTGATGAGGAACAGGGAAAGACAAGTGGTTCCCAAGTCACAGTCATGNCAGACCCACCCGCCCGCCGCATATTTGGGAATTGACTTTGCTGACCGTTGCCTCCCCCTCCGTTTTTCTTCTCAGGCCATGGCATTTTTGCTGACAGACCTGCTGAGCTGCAAAAAAAAAAAATAATGACGATGTCTTCAGGGCATGAAGAGCAAGCTGCCCCTCTGGGTGACCCTGAGGTCACTCCTGGGTGGCTGGTTTGGAGGACATTGGTCCTGTCTCTCCAGATCTTGCACAATGAATCGTAGAATGGTTTGGGTTGGAAGGGACCTTCAAGATCATCTAGTTCCAACCCGTCTGCCATGGGCAGGGACGCCTTCCACTAGAGCAGGTTGCTCCAAGCCCCATCCAGCCTGGCCTTGAACCCCTCCAGGGATGGGGCATCCACAGCTTCTCTGGGCAACCTGTTCCACTGTTCCACAGAGAAGAATTTCTTCCTAATATCTAACCTAAATCTCCCCTCTTTCAGTTTAAAGGCATTACCCCTCATCCTGTCACTACATGCCCTCTCCAGCTTTCTTGTAGGCCCCCTTCAGATACTGGAAGGCTGCTGTAAGGTCTCCCCAGAGCCTACTCTTCTCCAGGCTGAACAACTCTCTTGGCCTGTCCTCACAGGAGAGGTGCTCCAGCCCTCTGATCATCTTCGTGGCCCTCCGCTGGACCCCTTCCAACAGATCCATGTCCTTCCTGTGTTGAGGACTCCAAAGCTGGACACAGTACTCCAGGTGGGGTCTCACCTTCATGAAGGGTGTGAAGTTGGATGTGCCCTGTTCTGGTATAAATGTACCCTGTGGGGGTGAGTCAGGATCCCTCTTTCCACCCCAGTCTGTCCATTTCACCACTGCTCTCACAACAAAGACAAGGATCCTCATCCCAGGCAGCAACAAAAAGAGCTGCAGAGACCCTTTGGCCACCCAACATGGCATGTCGTGTCTCACTGCCCCTTGCTATTCAACCAGCATTGGGATCCCTCACGGGGTCCTGCTCTGACCTTTATGTCCCCCCCAACCTGACCCTGGCCAACAGCCACCTCTTGTTCTTTTCTTGCTATTTTTTTCAAAGTTTCGGGAGCTAATTGCCAAGAACACGACGTCCAGTGTCACAACCTCACTGCTGAGCTCCCCCCATTCCCAGCAAAGTATTTCCTGCTGGATTTGTTTGTCGCTGGGCACATAGGGACACTGATGCTTGGAGGGGAAAGCTCTACGCAGGCAGCCAGGGCTTTGGCATCGCTTGGGCACACATGCCCCGGGGACGTCAGAGCTGGGCAGAGCAGCTCTTGCCTCTCGAGGTCTACAAAGCAGGAATTGGCAGGACGCTTGGCCTGGATGCCATGGGATGTGGCTTGAGGGTGGTGGAGAAAGCCTCCAGGCAGCTCCCAGCTCTCTGCTCTTGTGTTTGGGGAGGTGAGAAGCACAGCCTGGCAGGGCTGAGATGGGAAAAACTCTAATTCAAGGCGTGCTGTGCCCTGTGAGGCTGCGGAAGACAGAAGGCAAGGACAATACATGGCAAGGAAGTGGTGGGGACCTTAGGGGACCAGTCTGGTACCTCCACCTGCTCTGATTGAGCAGCGATCACAAACCTGGCAAGGGGCAGCGGGGTGCTCTCAGGGCCGTCTGTTCAACAGCTGGGGTCCTTTGCTGTACAAGCAACCTCGCCCGGGAGGAAGGACACCTGCAACTCAGAAAATCTGGTATTTGGACCCACGCTCCTCAAATGACTTTAGGGAGTGACATCCTTTCCCCGCTCCCTCTCCTCAAACATGCTAATCCTCCTCTCCCATCCCCTTTGTCTGCCTGGTTTGTAGAGATTTCGAATGGCTCAGGGCAGGGCTGTCTTTTGTTAGACATGCACAGAGCTCAGCGATGCTCTGATCTGGAACAGGGCAGCATAAATCTGATGGATTAGAGTAGGAAATGCCACAGTGATGAAAAACCCTATAGGAGCAGGAAGAAATGAAAGGGCCCCATTTGGGGAGAAAAAAACCCAACCACCCTGCTGCTGCTGCCTGGCTACAAGTGATTCCTAAAATTGCTGCCTCTGGAAGAGGCTGGTACACTTGCTGACTTTTTTTTTGCCTGTTATTTTTGAGGAGGTGTTTTCCTTTGTGTTTTCAGCTGTTGGGAATTACAGCTCCTGTCCCTGCAGGCAGTCCCTGCTCCCACAGTGAGCTCTGTGTGAGGGGCCTCACTGGGGACAAAGAGCCACTTTCTGAGGAGATGCCTCAGTTTCCCTATTGCTGAAATGACCCCTCTAAGCACAAGGTGCAGACATGCCCTAGGAAGTTTTCAGGAAGGGAAGGAAGGAATCATCCATGTGATTTAAAGGGGTTTCTTACTGGAAATTGCAACGCCAGAATACTCAGTTTTCTCTCGAAGACAAATGGGTGGGCAGCAGAAGCCAGTGGGCACTATTGGTGGGTTTTGCTTTAGGATCACAATCCCTTTCTTCTCTCACATGGGGCAAAGGGGACCTGCTGTGGACCCAAGTCAGGGGGAAATTTGCCAGTTCAAAAATCCTGAGGAATATTTTATCTGACTGGGATGAAGTTATAGACAGGAACAGATTGACATTGCTGGTTATCAAGGAGGCCTTGAACTCATTGAGGTGTGGGCAATGGACGGTATGATGGAGGGAAGACCAAGGCCCTACTCCAGTTTGTGTTTATGGCCTCAAAGCATGTTTTTTATTAGGAGCAACAGCTCAACCTGCCACTGCTGAATCATTCCTTTCCATAACTTCGTCTTGTTACTGATAACTTCAGTCTTTGTTATGGTAGGAGGTGCTGCAAGGTGCTATTTGACATGTCCTTTGTGTCATCTGCAGGGATTTTTTTTCTACAAAAGCACTATTGGATATAATAAATAGTATTAAATGGGCTAATGAAAGGGCCATGTGTCTCTGCCTTGGAAAAAGTCCAAACCGAAGTGGTGGGAATGACCTGAGGTCCAGCAAGCATGACCCACCAGGAGAGACCAATGGAACTGGGCTTGTTTAGTATAGAGAAGAGATGACCAAAGGACATCTGTTAACATGTGCAGAGATGTCTGTGGCAGCTTCCCTGGGAATGGTACAAGGTGGGTTCATCTCGCAGGGTTTAGCTCGTTAATACAAGTCTGTACTAAGGCACCAGCCCAGTTCGCGGTGGTCCCAGTGTAGAGCCCTCCTTTGGGTAAGAGGAATCCTCTTTCTTGTGTCTTCTTCTAGGGCAGGGATGTGCAATCAGCGTCCCTGACCTCTGCAATACAGAGTTAGAGCCGCAGCAGCAGCCGGGGCAGCCAGAGGATTGCCCCACGGTGCTAGAGCCACAAGTTAATCCCATGGCTGTAACACAACCTAAGCGGCACCGTCTTTGGGGCAAATTCCACTGGCTTCTTTAAAGCAAAAATCCAGCCTGCTGCGGTTGCTAAACTGGGCTCTGCTTCTTTGGGTGTCTTTCCATTTTCCAAGAAAAATAAACCGCAGGCTCTGTATTTTTAGATATGCCATCTGATCGCAGCTAGTCATATATCAGTCCCATACTGTGAGTCAAGACGCTGAGCTCCACTGCTGAACTCCCTTGGGCAAGAGCTAGTGGCTTGAGCCATCCCGAGTGTATTAATAAATCAGTGCGTTTAAAATAATCATGCACTTCCCTAGGTGAGCTGCTCGTGAGGAATCATACCATGGGGATTTATTACTGCTAGTGTCTTAGTAGCGTTGCTTCTCTGGGTGAACTTAATACTGTCGTGAGTGGGAGATGAACAGCCCTGGTATGAGAAGGACCTAATCTAGGCAGAGGCCAGAGGCAGCACGACTCCCTTTCCCTTCCCTCTCCCGCCAGTGACTCTGATTACTAACATCTGCCCCTTGCTATTTCAGTCCTGGGTGTCCTCTGTGGCGGCTGCCGGTCGGAATAAACTTTATGGTGGCTTCCCGCAACTGCGGGATGTGACAACCGTCTCTCCTTGTGCTGCTGACCTGAGTCTGCATTGCTGGGGTGGGAAATGCATAGGGACTACTCCCTTCATTGCCAAACCCCTTTGTGGGTGGTGGGAGAAGAGGTAGCTTGGGGACAGCATGTTTCCCTGGGCTGAACCCTATGTAACCCTACCCTGTGCAACCCTGCTCTATGCAGCCCTGCTCCACAACTCAGCCCTGGACCCCTTTGGAAAGTATCAGCTCAATCTACCTTGCACAACAGTCTCCACAAATGTGGAGTTATCGGTGTATTATAAATCTCTGTCCCTCCCTGACTCACTCCAGCCTTTACAAGTTTGTGTCTTTAATAGCAGCGCAGCCTGGGGACGATTTTCTGTGCGTTTGATCAAAGTGGCAGGAAGCCTTGAGGGTGGCGTATGAAAAATGGGCTAGCTGGTTCCTGAAAGTTTATTTGTTGAGCTACTTCATCACTCTAACGACAATCAATTTATCCGCATAATTGGTAGCTGGAGACAGCACAACAGGACTTGGCAGCCTGGATTTTTCTCAGAGATGTATTGCTTGGCATATTCAACCAAGACCCAAGAAGCCAGCCTGGCTGCTGGGGGACTGCGACTGTGAGCACCAAGGAGGTGAAACCCGGCATGACGACCCAGCTTTCTCTCTCCACCCTGCCAGAAGAAGGATCCTCGGGGTGAGGATGAAATCGCACCTGGCTAAACGTCCTGCTAATAAACCTGCTAATGCATTGGCCTCCCTTCCGTGATGGGTAATGAGAAGGGGAAGGTGTTCTCCATGTGTTCAGTTTGCACTGCCTGTTGGCCAGCTCCTGGAGAGCGGATGGACCAGCAGGACGGTGCTCAGATACCCCATGGAGAGGAGGATCCGGTTGCAGAGTGCAGTCTGTGCCCACCACTCTGCCATGTAAGCCATCCACCAGCAGCCCTCTGCACCTGGATGCTAGAAATGCCTTTTTCGTGTCATGCAAGAAGTTGGTCATTTTGCTGAGCCGGCCTCGGTGTCCTCTCCTGTGGTGCCCAAGTACCCACTTTACTACATCCTTCTGGGTTTGTCACTCTGAGAGGACCCTGGTGGGGTCCTGTGATGGTCTCTTGTGTGGGTCCATGTGCTCTGAGCTCATTTGTTAAGGTGCCATTTCACCTTGCTAACGCCTACCTGTAGCGAACGAGCTACTCTAATGAAGGTCTTTGCAGTTCTTTGTAGCTCTGGATAAAACAGAATTTTGGCAAACCTCCACAGCATTGTAGAATCATAGAATGGTTCAAGTTGGAAGGGATGTTAAAGATTATCTAGTTCCAACCCCCCTGCCATGGGCAGGGACACCTCCCACTAGACCAGGTTGCTCAAAGCCCCATCAGGCCTGGCCTTGAACACCTCCAGGGATGGGGCATCCACAGCTTCTCTGGGCAACCTGTCCCAGCATCTCACCACTCTCAGAGTGAAGAATTTCTTCCTTATATCTAATCTAAATCTCCCCTCTTTCAGTTTAAAACTGTTACCCCTTGTCCTATCACTCCACTCCCTCATAAAGAGTCCCTCCCCAACCTCATCCATGAGACCAGAGCTTACTTGTGATAGCTTCTCTGTGGGGCAGCTCTCCAAAGAGACCCAAATCCATCTCTCCAGGTATCCCATAGAGAGGGCTGACAACCTCAGTGCATGCAAGGATTGGGAACTGTCTACTGGACCATCAGACCAGGAGCCATACCCCGTGTTTCTTACCCTTAGGGGTATTTCCCAGAGCCCCATCTTTTTGGCGAGTGTTTGTAGAGAAGGTGGTTGGAGGCATGAAGAGGAGGGGACATTTGACGGTAAATCTTTTCCCACCAGTTTGGAAGAAGTCATCCTTTCTGTTGTGTGATAATGGCTGTAGTGGTGCTTCTCAGGGTGTGACAGATGAGATGCACATCTTTTATGAATTATGCATAAGACGTAATAAAGAATTCAGTTCCTCTGTGTCTATACACTAATGGCATATTGATCCCAGTAAATATCACACTGAGATTGAACAGCAGCATCCCTGGTTAGTGTCATCCTGACGGGTGACACCGTTTCTTTGGATGTCACAGCCAAGCTCAGCCTAGTCCCATCTGACCCACACAGCTTTACTGATCTGCCCGGGGGCTTCACTTTTCTATTCCCCGGATTCACCCTTCACCTCAGCACAATTACTCCTGTGTCTGGATTTTGTCATGCTCAGCTGGACTCGGCCGTGCCTCGCTGGGACTTACTGGATGGGAAGTGTTTCCTGCAAAGAGCAGGATTTGCTCAGGTATCCTTAATAATTCATTGTAAGCGAGAGCAAAATCTGCGGCTAAAAGCTACAAATTAAAATGCAAGTCTGAAAAGCAGAGGAGAGGTAAAAGAGAGAGCAAGAAGGGATGGCAGGGTCCTTAGAATGTTTACAGATGGGCTTGTTAAGAAGCAGCAGATGTTCCTCGGAAGACTGTAGACTTTACCTTAGATGTCACAGGAGGTTCGGTAACGTGCACATTTAGGTAATATATTGTCTCACCTCCCCCTAAACCTAGCAACTGGGCACTTGCAGAAACCTGCCGTAACAGTCTGTGGTGTAAAGGGAAGTCCAAACAATGTGTGCTGTGTGTGTTTGTCAGAGCCTTACTCCCCTGGGGGATTTTTTGGCTCCCGCTTTAAAAAGGGCTCCGGAATTCGGATGTCTCTGTTTTTAGATGTCAGGACTCACATCTCCTTAAAGGGGGAGGTTTCCCCCACCGTGGGGAGCACCTGCCTGCTAAACACCCCTCTTTACGTGCCTCTGCCCCTTCAAGTGCAGACAGCCAAAATCCCACAGCCCTTCTGAGGAGGTGGAGGGCAGGACTTGGTCTTTCCCCCGTGAAGGGGGACCCAACCCATGTCCCCGTGGGAACCACGTCATCCCCAGGGCACGATGCGCGTAAGGGGGAGCAGAGCCGTGGCGGTGGTGTACGTGCGTGTGGTGGGATTTATTGCTCTGTGCGGCAGCCTCCCCCGTTCTGCTTTACTCTGCCTCCAGGAGAACGTGCCGTGAGAGATGTTTCATGTACAATTCCTTCCCTGGCCTTTGCCTCCTTCTTCAAAACAGGGGAAGGAAGACTCGTAGGGTGCTTCTGGCACCTTTACGCTCTGCGGGGAGGGAAGAAATCCCTCCCTGTCTGTATTTTATCCCAAGGCACTGGGGAGATGGGGAAGGAGACTTGAGCAGAAGGACCGATGCGCTGAACTCGATTGATTAATAAAGTGGCTGCTCAGTTGCACTGCTAAGTTGCCACGTGTCCTTGTAAGAAAGAAGGAGGGGAAGGAGGGGATTTTCTTTCTAATTGTGGGTTGGCAGAGATTTTGTGCACAATGGAGATGGATCGAAAAGAGATTACTAAAGAGATTTCCACCAAAGGCAGGCTTCTGCCCTCACTTGTGTGGGCAGAGGCTGCACGGACGTGGTGGGCATTTCTGCCTCCTTTTCTCCCCAGCTGCCCAGCTTTCCTCTGTCTCTGCTCAGGGGTGGATTTACAGAGTGAGCCGAGATGCAGCATTGCAACTAATCATGGGCGACAGGGGCATTTGCCCCGGTGGTTTTCAATTGGGACTGTCACGCGCAGGTAATAGGGATTAAACTTGCACGCCCACTCTCTTTTCTTTTTGAATAGGGTGGGGGGGGGAGAAAGTTTTAGCTTTGCTGAAGGACCTGCCACATCAGGAAAAGAGCTGGCTTTTTTTTTTTTTTTTTTTTTTTTTTGCTGAAGAAGAGAAATTGGCCCTGGAATGTGAGAAATGTTAGAAGAAAAGGTGCCTCGTGTTACCAAAACACAGCTGAAATGAGTCCAAAGAGCCGTGTTGGCAATTCATCACGCTCTGCCACTGAGTATAGTTTGTGTAAACGACGGGAGATGCTCTCTATATGATGTGTTGTGGCCGGACAGGTCTCAGCTGGCAGCTAGCAGAGCCATTCATCCCTCTCACCCACACCAGCTCTGGCCTGGATGCCACCCCTTCCTCCACATAGCACCCAAAGTAAGGACATTTCCATACTGTTTCCCTGGGGAAAGTCTTCTGCTTCCTAACCACATTTTGTAAAGCTCATTTTGAGCCTTCCCCGACCACTTTTTTCATGAGCTGGGTCTAAAAGCTTTGTTCCCAGCTCTGCATCTCTATACAGGGACACTTGCAGGATGTGTACATGTACATGTAGCTAGCCTTGACAGAGGTAGTCAGTATATGGAGGTATACCAGAAATATTCAATTTTCCATGCAGAATTCCTTGGGCAGCTCTGCCCACAGCTTTTTATGTATAGATATGTATGTGTCCTCGTCCACACATTGCTGACTGAGATAACGGACCAGCACAAATGCACTCTGGCATCCAAATGGACCAGTTCAGTATCTAGAAACACCCACGTTTCCCTCCACGAGACGTTCTCTTCCTTTGCCCCAGCCCTAAATGCTCCAACCCTCCTCTACCTCTGCAGCTCCTGGCATGGGAGACCCTCCTCTCCCTCTCCACACTGTTCCCACCTGCCTGGAGCCAAACTCAATCCAAACCCACGTGCTTCCTTCCCTCTCCACCCGGCTTGCGAGGACTCCCATCCCCATCCGTGTGCTTCCAACCTCTCCGGGACCGGAGCAAGCTGCAGCTGGAGGAGCTCCCTCCCTCCCTCCCTCCCTCTCCCCCCTCGCTGCCTTTCCCAGCCCGAAGGACACCACAGCTGGTACTTACGCAGCCTGAATGAGAAACCTCAGCTGCCGATCCCTGAGCCCGCTCCCAGATTCCTCCACGGAGTGACCGTGCTCTCGCTCGCTCGCTGCCCAGCCCTCAGCCCAGCGCGGGGATGATACAGGAACCAGACCTCTTTGGTTTACTTTTACATTGACGTCAGTGTCTTTCCTAGCCTCCACAGCTCGTTTTGGTAAAAGGATGTCTTCGGGATAGAGGGGAGGGGTCGGAAAGGGAGAGGAGTGAGGATCAGCTGGAGATGAGTTTTTGTGACATGGGCAGCCAGCAGTGGGAGATTTTAGGGGCTAACACTGAAAGAAGGGGTGCTTAAGGAGCCCACCTTGACCCTGGGTGTAGATCATCACCTGGACATGGGTATGTTAGAGGCATGACCCTCGTATCTGCACAGAGAGCTGTTTTCCCACCTGCCCCACCACCCCAACTGGGACACGCTGCCTTCCCCTCACGTTTGGTGGCTGTTTATACCTGGGTGCTGGTTCAAGGGGAGAGAAAATGTTGAGGGATTGAGGGAGGTCTGTTGCCCCTACACAATGCCACAAAAACACAGGTGCCCTGTTGTGCTGCCTCTGTACCCAGGCCAGGGCCAGTGTCTGTCTCCAAGGAAATACGAAGATGCCAGTTTGAGTTGCTTTTACCATCTCAAAGGATGGCCTTAAAGACATGGGCTCCATGGACCATGAAGTTATATATACGTGTGCACCTGAACATGCCTCTTGATGCATCCAGATCAGCCTTTTACAGGCTTACAGGTTGCAGCATCCAGAATTCAGATTCAAGGACCTCTCCCTTGACCCTTGTAAGGTTGGAGAGCACTTTTCTCCTGTGGAGAACCTGCTCTGTCAGGATAAGGCTCAGATTTTATCCTGGATTTTTTGCTGCATGGTGTCCACATCCATCTCCCAGTCTTGTGCACCCGCTGTGCATAGATGTGTTTCTGGGGCATGTACAAGGTCGGTGCTTGTGAGGAATTTGGAGAACACCAGCAGAAAGTGCAACCTGTTAGTACAGTGGTTAATGCTGAATTATTCAGAGGAGATTAATCACACCTGTGTTTAGGGCTATTTTCTGTCTGGGAGAAAAGACAGATTTCTTTGTGCAGCCAAACAACTTCCAGGAATTACAACGTAAGGCTTTCATGACCTAAATGCTGATAGTTTCCTATTAGGTTCCTGCGTATTCATTCACTTGAGTAGCGTGATGCAAACTCTCGAGCAGCGTGATGCAAACCCTTGAGCACTTGGATGTTATAGCCCCGTGTAAGGGCAAATATGGAGCTTTCCCCAGTGCCGTTGCACAACAGCAATTAATCCTGTGCCCCCTCTGGTCATGGATCACCTTTCTATGATGCATTTTGTCCAGCTCATAACACAACTGGTCTGTCATCTGTTATTAGAGCATCGGTATGACACCTTGATGCAAAGCATTCATTACAAGCTCTTAGGAGCCAAGCACTGGGATTAGTCTGTATGAATCCAGGCCCATAAACAGCCCCAACCACCTGATGATATTGGTGTAATTGGGTTGGTCGACCCTGGGAAACTGTAATAATAAAACCTTGCAGGGAGCGGGGATTATTGGCAAGGAAGCATTCTGGTACCACTAGAATGAGTGGGCTGTAGTGGTTTATTTGAAAAACCGTGGTGAGAAAATAGTTTTTGACCCCAGTGTACTATCACTACAGAGAAGAGACATAAGAGGAGAAAGCTTTTTGGTTGTTCAGCACATCCATGGCAGAGCGAAGTAATAAGTCCGGTTTCTTGGCCATTGGATCACGCAGTCTCCATCATAAATAACGCTAAAGTCTCAAAGATTCCTGGTGTCCTTGTCAGAACCAATACATTGTTCATGGCTGAAGAAAGACAGAGTCTTATAAAAACCAGAAAAAGAGGTCCTCGTAAATCACCACGTCTATACTTAGAAATGTGTTAAACCTTCTGAGCTCCTTTTCAAAGCACATAAAGGTTTTTTTTTTTAATTTTTCCGAGTTGAAAAATCCATCCAAAGGTCAGTCAGAAACAGGAATAAAACTGTCTTTGAAATCTCAAGCTGCTGTAATAGCATTTTTGGCAGTAAATGATAAACTTGAACAGTTGAGGTTTACACGGCAGATGAAGTGAACACGTATTTGTCTATACATTAAATGACCCAGCAGTGGCCCTTTTTCATGTCTTCTCCCAACCTATCAGACTATTTATAGATTTTTACTACAAATGGACCTCCTGAACAGAAGAAGGCAGACCAACTAGTTCTGAAGAAAAAGTCACAATGGAGCTGTGCCCATAGGCCATGATTCCTGGGCAGAAGTCCTATTTTAATGATAACCTCCCAGGTAGCAGGAATATTAACTCTTCATTTGCCTGGCAGGGATTTTTACAGTCTTTCCCAGCTTTTTGAGGGCATGAAGAGTTGTTCAGGGAGATCCTATGATCATGAAGGTGTTAGATTGAAAGGGAATTGTGGCATATCCTGGCCAGAGCTTTCGGAGGTGTCTGGGGAATGAGGTCCACCAGACACTACGCAGAGTACACCTGGCTGAAGGGGCTTAGGGGCCGTGTATTCAGAGCTCTCAATTTGAATAAAAAGCCGAGGCGGTCCTTGATGGATGGTTGGTGATAATACCCATGGATGGCAGAGATCTGAGATCTCTTCTCTGTCATGCCTCGCAGTCAGGAAGCTCTTGTTGGAGACCTGCATTGCAACCCTCACTCTGTTAACTCTGGAAGAATATATTTAAGGTCTGTTATTTTGGAAATACCTTCATTTTCATTAGAGTGAGGACTGCTGTGACATGTCTTCCACAACCCTGGCTATGTAGCTGCGCAATAACACATCGTGTCTGAACAGGGAATCCTAATGGAAACTGGAAGATCTTCTACAGAGGTGAATACTTGGACCTCTTTCCTGGACATTTTTACTTGGCAACTGAGGGTCAGGTGATGTGGATTTGAACTCCCTGCATGCAGAAAGGCCTTTAACTGGGAGATTTGCAGTGAGAAAACGTTCTCTTCCAATTGTAGTTTTGTGTCTGAGCTACTGGGTAAAAAAAGTCAGTTGCCCACAGGCAGGTGCCATTTTAGAGGTGCTAGCTTGGCCTCTGCTTGCTATTCTTTAGTTGCATGGGCTCACACATGCCTTAACTGGGTGCCGAAGGACAACTCCAATGGCTCAAGGTGCCACCAAGTGCAGAACCAGCACCCTCTCCCAAGATGGGTGGCCAGTGGCCTTGTCACTTGGCCAACTGACCGACTGAGGGGTGAAACAGGTCAGATTTCAGCCTCTTTCACCTTCATTTAAGCCTTCAAGCGATGCCTTATCTGTGTGATCAGTGGGTTCTGTGCTGGAGAGAGGGAAGGCAAGAGAAACTGCTAGAGGTCCTTTAGCTCCAGTGCTGCCCCAAACATTAGCCCCGTAGAGAAAACTCCATGGCAAAGTTTACAGACATAAGGGCCTGAAGCAGACAGTGAGTGGATTTGTCCATGAAGACATTTTGATACTGTCCATGCAGCTGCCCAGGGTGAATAACATTTGGGTTCTCACAATGCTCCATGGTGCCCTCACCACATGGGGCCTCACTTCTGTGCTTTCAAATGTGTTTTTTTCTCTTGCCTCACAAAAGCAGCTTTTTGTGAATGAGAGCTGGTTCATCAGTAAGGGAAACAATGGCTCGTAAAGACAGCATGGTTCATTTGGGACCCTGCCAGGAGTTATTATTTTTCCCAGTGCACTTTCGCCTGAGCTGAAGGTTTGCTTCAGAGGCTGCATTGTCCTCGCTTTGCTGCTCACAGACCTCTGTGGAAGGGCCTTCAGGGTGAGGATGGTGGGAACTTGGGCTGAGCTCACTTTGCTAAGAGCTTTACCTTTGCCTCCTTTCCCATTTTGCAGAAATTTAGGTATCAGAGCAGACCCAGGGAAAAGCAAAACCATATCCAAGGGTTTTTCTTACAAAATGAACATGTGGCAGCAGTTATCTGGATATATTTTTTCCTTTTCTCAGTGACTAAGTGAATAAGCTGATTGCAAGTGATCTGTATCTTTGCCCATCCTCTTCTCAAGGCAATAAGCCTGTGATCTGGGCAAATCTCCAGGAGTCTTTAATCTATATCTACAAAAGCCTTTTGCCATGTGAACATACCGGACTACGATGCCACTGTCTAAGGAGCATATATGGTGGGGCAGCCTGGTCCCATGTGCTGCCTGGCTGTGTAACGGCATGGCTCCTGCTTTCTCTTGTGAAGGAATATGTGTTCCCTCCCCTCTAGGCTTGCCACAGTAAACAGAGCCCTGAGAAATCACCCTTCTAACACCAATAAAAATCTGTTATTTTAAATTTTTTAAGGCAGTCTGTTTTGGAGCTATTTCTGGGAGCTCTGGCCTGTGTAAAATTCCATGCCCATTTCAAATACTCTTACTACATTTCTTCCATCGTCTTGCTCTTCCATTCTGGCTAATATTAAGATTAAAAATATAAATAAAAACCCAACAACAATGTCCCGTACTGCCCAAAGTGTCTCAGACAAACTGGCAAAGCACAGCGATTTTAAGGCTCAGTGGCCCAACCTTCAGAGCCCTTAAGGCTTAACTTTCCATTAGTCAACAGGACAACTCATATAGGTCTTAGTTCAGTTGGTCAGAGAAGGACATACATAACTAATGGACTGATTTGCAAATGGCAGATCATCTTGTACTTGAGAATTTTCCATGGTTTAACCTTTAATGGAGGAGGTCAGGTTCTTGAGGGAACCACCTGCTCCATGCCTTGCACTGCAATAGGACGGATGCCCCACAGCATAGTAGCAATGCCAACACCAGATGATGTGTAGAGCTATTCCCAACCGTGACGAGTTAGAATAAGCTGTGCACCGTGGGAACGCCAGTTTGATGCAAAGCTGGTGATTTGTGCACTTGCACCTTGGCTACTTAGTGTGAGTTTGACAGGTAAAATGCAATTTGTCTGTGGGTATGTAACCAGTGCTGACCATCTTTCACAAGAAGGACGTTGGACATGTTGGAGTGGGACCAGAGGAGGCCACAAAGATGATCAGAGGGCTGGAGCACCTCTGCTATGAAGACAGGATGAGAGAGCTGGAGTTGTTCAGCCTGGAGAAGAGAAGGCTCTAGGGAGACCTTATAGTGGCCTTCCAGTACCTAAAGGGGGCCTACAGGAAACCTGGAGAGGGACAAGAGGTAATGGGCACAAACTTGAACATAAGAAGTTCCACCTAACCATGAGGAAGAACTTCTTCACTTTGAGGGTGGCAGAGCCCTGGAACAGGCTGCCCAGAGAGGTGGTGGAGTTTCCATCTCTGGAGACATTCCAAGCCCACCCGGACATGTTCCTGTGCAACCTGCTCTAAGTAGACCTGCTTTGACAGGGGGGTTGGACTAGATGATCTCCAGAGGTCCCTTCCAACCCCATATCATTCTTGATTCTGTGACTTTTTACAAGGGCATGTAGTGACGGGACAAGGGATAATGGCTTCAAACTGAAATATGGTAGATTTAGATTAGATATTAGGAAGAAATTTTTCACTCTGGAGGTGGTGAGACACTGGCCCAGGTTGCCCAGAGAAGCTGTGGATGCCCCATCCCTGGAGATGTTCAAGACCAGGCTGGCTAGGGCTTTGAGCAACCTGGTCCGGTGGGAGGTGTCCCTGCCCATGGCAGGGGGGTTAGAACTAGATGGTCTTTAAGGTCCCTTCCAATCCAGACCATTCTATGATTCTGTCACCTTTGGTAATATATGAACTTTGACATCAGGTGGACTTATCTATCCCAGAGCAGAAAAAAGTGGGGAGAAATAGCTATTCCCTTTAATTTCCAGCTACACTGACTCAAGCCCTGCCCTGCCCTGCTCTTATTGTGTCCTTGCTGTCTGTTGGCCAGATTGCTCTAAGGGTGTAGTGAATTCAAAGATTTGTGGCTGGAATGAGCTGAGATGTTTGTAAAGAAAATAACACTCTTGTTTTATTTAAAGTAGTTCAGCCACTGGAGGGATAGACAGGAATTTACTTCAGTAAAGCCAGCTTCCACCCTCTCTGAAATTTTCTCTGTTGTTTATGAGCGAGCAGGAGTCATGCCTAAGGATGAGGTGCTGTTACTTCCCTCTGCTTTGGCCAGAGCTCTGCAATCATTGCACTGTCCCCTCCCACCCAGCCACACATTTCTCCTGCCCTATCTGCACTGGGCAAATGCTGAAGTCGGTTCCTGGGAACTGACTCAGAGAAGTGATGTGAAGGGGTCTTGGAAAAATGAAACATGGCTTAATCCCATGATAGACCAGTTCCCTGACCAGCCTTTCTGCATAAAAGTAGTGTAGGAACTCACGTGTGCTAGAAAGGTCATGGTGGGTGAGGCATGACTGGTCCTTGCTGCAATAGCATGGACTTTGCGTTGATTGGAGATGACCGCAATGGTCAACTGTTAGTGAGGACACAGTTCCATGAGTCATTGCCCTTCTGGGCTCAGAAAATGCTTCTTTTTCTGATTGTGCACTTGGCCTCTAACATCATTGTCTGCACTGTTGTACCAGCCTGTTGGAGGGGCTATGTTGTGTAAGCTCGGCTGATATGACTTGCATAACTGGAGGTACCCATCAAACTGCCTTCAGCCTCAAACCCATCAAGATGTACAAACACAAAAGGAAGCAGTAAAATGTTTAAGGAATAGCTAGTTCATTGTTATATTTTCTAGATTGTTGATTTGCACTCTCTGAAGCCTTTCTGTGTGCTTGAGCAATGAGGCCAAGGTCTTTCCTTTAGGAGCTTACCAGAAACAGGCCCACATTTCATTCCTGGAAGTGATTACAGGCCTGTTATTGATTTGTTCCTATTGATGGTGTTGGGAGCTTTTGGCAAAGGACAGTGGATGTAAAAACGGGGGGAAAGAAGTAGATCTCAGCAACATATTGTTTTGCTTCCATGCACCCAATGACTGTGTGGGCCACAGATTAATGGGAAAGTGATATTAATTATCTTTGGCTGCCAGCACAGCTCTGAGGCAAAGCTGTATCAAGTGTTGATGAACAAATGCAGGTTGTGCAGTCGCTCTGTGCTGTTATCGGAAATGGCCTCCAGCTCTGAGGTCTTCCAAGGTTACTTCTGACCACTTTGTGTGGGACATGATGGCATACACATGCCCTTCCATTTAGATTATATTTGCAATGACCTGCTTTTTATGTCTTTGATCTAATTAGGACTATTCTGATACCCCATTATTTGGAAAGAGTCTGTATTTGCAAGTGATGTTCTGATCTGCTTTGTTCTTAGTTCATTACTCAGTCAAAAGAACTCCTAAATTTCCTTTCAAGATATTCTTGGTCTTAAAAGTGCTATAACAACACCTGCGATCCCTGCCTATGACAGTTTAGTAAATGCATCTGGCAAGTGAACCGGCAGGTCCTCTTCAAGCAACGACCTTCTTGGTAGCATCTCAAGACATGACCACCTGTAGAGATGCATCACCAACCCAAGAGGTGGGCTTGTATGTGGGGACGTTGATGAACTGGCACATGATAACTTGCTAGGTATAACCATATCCATGTGGGCTCTATCTAAACTCACCTTTCCTCCTGAAGGGCAGAGACCACAGGCAATTTCTTTTCTTTACACAATTTCTGTCATTCTTCTGAAGAGTCAGCCAGCCTGCAGTGGACAGGATACATAGGAATTGTGAGGCATCTTCTGCCAGCCCTGGTCAGGAGGACATGCACATGGCAACTTTTCAGAGAAAGGAAAATCTCTGGAGATCTTCACCTGAAACCAGTCTGGAAAGACCAAATGCTGGATGCACAGAATCTGAGGAACTGCTGGATTGCCTTTTGAACAGGGACAAAAGATGGGAGGGATTGAGGTACAGCCTTTCCTGGGGTACCTGCAGGGGCAGATGTAGACTCAGTTGAAGAGAAGACATAACCTGGAGGAGAGGGTTAACCTGGTGTGGAGCCTCATGGTGCTGGGTCTGTTTGTTACAGAACCAGTGCACCCTGATCCTTTCCAGCTGTCTCTGCTACTCTTCCCCTCTCCCTGCTACACAGAGGTAGAGTTATATAGTTATTTTCCAGCCTTGACATTAGCAGAAGACACACTGATACGGCTGCATGACTGGTGAGGGAGATCTTACCCATCTAAGAGTGTGCTTGCGCCAAGAGAGAATGGAAGGAAACAGAGACTGCCTCTGGCTTGATGCTTATCATCTCCTCTCCTGGATTTGGCAGTTCAGCAAAGATGAGGTGTTCTCACCCAGATTTCTCCAGAGCCTAGAAAACAGTGTGATCTTGAGGGTGTCTGTGGAAAGGAGAGTGTGACGTTCCCAGCTCCAGGCTCTGCTTGCACTGGACATGCTGTTTCTTTGACTGGGTTTTGTGCTCTGGCCAATGTGTTTGCTGCAGAGGGCTGCTGCAAGGGCAGCATACCAAGGGCTTGACTCACCACTTGCTTTGCTTTTTACGGGGTGCCCGTCCAATAGTCCAATAGAGTCGGGGTGCTTGGATGGCCTGAGGTCACCTCCTGAGGCAGTCAGATACTGCAGAGAAGTGCAAAAGCCTTCATTTCACATGCGGAAAATGGATTTCTGTGGAAGGTAAGCAGCTATCCGGTCCCAAATCACATGTCTCTATCTGCTTTCCGCAGATAAAGTCCTCTTCTCTGAAGGAGGCCAAGCGTGGTGCGTGTTGCCTTCTCCCTCCCATCCATCAATCCTGCTCTGCCCTGAAGCAAAAAGGCTGATAACCTTCTCTGAAGGGAACAATCTGAATCACTTGAGGATGAGTCAGGTTTGGATGGTTTCCCCACAGGCAGGCTTGGCAGTGGGCCTAGCACCCTTGCGAAAGGATTAGCCAGCTCTATCTGATCACAGCTAGTGGGAGAAGAGTTCTTCTTGGAGTGGCTCGTGTTTCCAGACTGGAGACAACCATGTTTTGCACAGCTGAAGGTATTTGGGGGAGGTACATCAGGTGCCAAGTACAACATCCCTGGCAGGTTCACTTGGGGATGGGAGTCCATATGCTTGAGGAGGAGGTTGAGGAGAAGGGGGCCTTGACAGTGTGTTGGGGAAGCTTTGGGTAAGCTATTTTCTGTGATTTCCCTCCTCATCACTTGTCTGTGCATTTTCCACCACTGAGGGCTCTGACTTCAGGCCCTCTCCTCTGAGGTCAGTGAGAATTTTACTATGGACACCAAAGGGAAGGAAGACCTGCCCATTTCTGGACTCTGAACAACCGAATGTTACAAGCTGACCCCGCAACTATGATGGAGATGCTGGATTTGGGTGTATGAGAAGCTGGTCAAGCATGGTCAGGCAGCAGTTACCTAACAGGAGCATTTAGTGGTATTTGAGATGTCCTTGGGAATACTGCCCGATCGATTGATTCAGAAGATCATGGACCTCCTGTACCTCCTGGGCATCTAAAACCTTCCATCCCCAGAAGGACCTCTCAGACTCTCTGGCATGAGACACTTTTCTATGGGCAATGGTTGGAGCCTGCAGAGGCTCTGGGATGGAGGGCAGTGGCATGAGTAGAGGGAGACAGTGGTTTTGACACAGAAAGTATATTTTGGCCCTGTTTGTGAAGACTGAACTAATGCACAGGCTCATTATCTGAGACTGGGTGTCCTGATGTCTCAGAAAGTCCCTCCTGGTCACTCCTTGTAGCTCTGTCAGGGAATCTGGGGTAGGATACTCTAGTTTTTCATGGACAAGGGATCTATTTGGGGAATGCCAGATATATCTTCTCAGTATGTAATATCCTCCAGCTTAACACCCTTCCTGACTGGAAGGCAAGCACTAGATGCTCACATCATGGGTCAGTACTTGCTCTTTGGACTCCTCTTTCCTTGATTAAGCTCTTCCACTTTCAAAGGAATTGAACCTTTGGGTTTAAAGATGAACTTTCCAGGAACTGTGTCAGGTAGGCCCTGCAGCAAACCCAGGTTACAAAACCTGCTCTTCCCCAGTCAGTCCTTGCTGTGTAATTTCCATGGTCCCCATACCCATGAAACCCTTTGGGAATTCATCTCACCAGCTCCAGGGTGGGATTCAGCTCTGGATGGAGACCCAGACATATAGGAATCTCCGTGTCCGTGTTTCCATGTGTATTAGATGTCTGAGCTCCCATATACCCTGCAGAAAGCTAGTTGACAGCAGCCAGCCGGAAAGGTCTTGATTCAGTTGCAAATGTGCAGGCTCCTAGCACTGTGTGAGATGCTCTCCAGCATTTCTTTGGCCTCCAGCTGCTCACAGGGCATGGGTTTTCCAAAGCCCTGCCACACATTGTCCTAAACTTTCCATCTCTCTGAAACATTCCCATCCCTGAGAAGGAGGAAAAAACAACAGCCCAGATCTCTCCAACTTTCCTCCAACTCTAAGAAGCAAAGGGACAGCACAGCCTGATCCACTTGTCCCCCCACTTTCCCCAGCTCTTCCAAGGGAACGCCGTGGCCCATCCTTCTGCGGTGCTTCGTGACAGCAGTTTCTCCGAAGGCAGCACAACCGCAGGGCAGAGGCGAGGCACATTCCTGATAGGACCAAGATAGCTTTTTCCCATAGCTCCCCGGCAGTGGGAACGGGGTGCTTTTTCAAAGGATTGCTGTGCCTAAAGTTAAAATAACAGGAGGAACAGAGTGGTAGATCCGAGCTGCATTATAGTACTCGGGGCTCGATGCCTCCAAATTAGAAGATGACAAAAAGATGCACTTTGGGGAGCTTCCAAAATACTTCTGCGACCACTTTGATATCTCTTCAGCCTCGCAGCACCATGGGAGTAAATTTGCCCGATTCCAGCTTGTACATACAATCTGAGCTGCAGTTTTGTTTTTATTAACAGGGATTACCCAGGCCTGTGGTTTTGTTGTTGTTTCCAAAAGTTTTCTCCTGCTGTTGGGGTAGCTGGGTCCCTCTTCCTATCCTCCTGATGGAAGAACAATATTGATACAAGGTCTAAAGCACTTAAAATCATATGGGCTGAGTGTTGTTTTACAGCCTCGAAGCCTCAAGCTGTCTTTGTCCCTCTGATTTTTCCACAACTTTACAAGCCATGGAAAATCTTGTCTGTTTTCAACTTATAAATCTCCATCAGCTACAGAATTGCCTCTCATGAGAAAATAAATAGACAGGGTACTCTGGGGTTACTATGGTGTTGTAGGTGACAATCTTTGAAAGCTTTCACAAAGGAGCCCATGCTGCCTGTAAGAGCAAGGAAAGGGGAAGATTGCTCTTTATTATTTTAAAGCTATATCTTGAAAAACAGAAACTCGTGCCAGGACAGTTTATTTTGGTTAAAGCCCAGTTGTCCTTCAATTCCCCTGAGATGAGACTGAACTTGAGGGCATGGAGCAGAAGAGAGAGGGGGGAGACCGAGTGTTTAGTCGATGCTGAGTGATCCTTGATGCTCAGGATCATCAGCAACGGGGTTGGGTCAGGTGGAAAATGTTATCTTCTCCCTCCAGATCCAGACAGCTATAGGCAATGAGGAATACTGGGGACTTAAGTCACAGTTGAACTCCTGTGTCCAGCATCCTGATGTCACTGGAGCTCAGCCTTGGTGCTGTTTTGGCCTCACCTGTCCCACCTTGGTGCTGTTTTGGCCTCACCTGTCCCACCTTGGTTGAGCTGGGAGGATGCCCAGGCTATGTGTACACCAGTAAATGGTACATGAGCATCCCAGGAACCTGAATATGAGCTATAGAGTTAACTTAAACACAGGCTTACAGGGTGTGGTTGTGGTTTGGTCACACCAAAATGCCGTGTTGCATTGCTGTGGATTTAACCCTGCAGGGATGGACCGATTGCCAAGGAAGCAATGGAGGAATTCAACCACGGCTGCAAATAAACACCAGCTCACAGGGTGATAATTCAGGTCAGAAGGGACCTCTGCAGTCTCTAGCCCGTTCCCCTGGCTTAAAGAAGTATCAGGGACATCCAAGGGATGCTTGGTGTTTGTTTTGTGGTGAAACACCAAGAAGGTACCTTATCACAAGCACCCCTTGGGGAACTTAGCCTGCGGCAAAGCAAGGCTGTTCATTGTGTCCTGGGACACACAGAGTCACCTCTGGTCAAACTGCTGCTTCCTGACAGCACCCTCAGGGAAGCAGTGATGCCAGTGGATGGGGATTTTCTCTTTGCTCATCCTTTTGTTACTGGAGAAGGGCCTGTCAGAACTGGGGATTGACAGAAAGAACGAACAGTCCCTGACTGGGCTGTTCTGCACAGCCTTTGAGTTCATCTGATTCAAACCACAGGACCAGGGGCATTTTCCAAGTTATTCCAAGTGCTACCCAACTCAGGGTGGCTGGATGTCTCCTCTGGGCTTACAGAGGAACTGAAGCTTTGTGGTCTGGATGTACATATACTGTATAAGAACAGAGGAAACACACAGGAAATTTTTCCTCCAACTGCTCTCCCGGCTTCCAATACTTGTGCATTAAAGGTCTTCTGAGTTGCATGTGAGTTTTACAAATTTAGCAATCCTCGGTGTATTTTTCTTCATGGCCTACTGTCCTTTTGACTTGTACAATTTTTCTCACCCCCAAAATACTCTGTCAAGGATTTCCACAGTTTGGCCTGTTATGTGAAGAACTGTCTTGCATTTGCTTTGAATCTTCCTTGTGTTGGCTTGATCAAAGGCCTAGATTTTGCATTTAAAAAGACCATGAAAAATCAGTCTCTGTACCCTTTCTGTGTCTCCTGCGGTTTTATAAATCTCTGTCAGCCCTCCTACTGCTCATCTTTTTTTTTTCCAGCCTGAAAAATCCTGGCATGCAATTCATTCCTAACTTTCAGCTTGCCGAAACCTGAGATGATGCTTTCACGGTGCTCCTAAACCAAGATCTTGTTCCAGCCTATCATTTTAATCTGCATTTTGAAACCCTTCTTAAACCGTTTCCGATCCTTCCCATATGGAACAAGCAGCACAGCTTGATACTTAGAGCAGCTAAATTTTCCATACAGAGAGATGTGATCACTTCATGAAGAAACGGAAATCGTCTGAAATAAATGTCAATGGGAACATGTGGCGGTTAAATGTGAGCAGCAAAAGCAATAACCACCCAATCCGCATGAAGGGTGCGTGTCATCTCCTCCTTGTTCACCTGCCAGGGACGTGGAAAACGAGCAGCAATGCAGGGAGGCAGCACAGACCATCTGATGTGAAATCACACCCGGGGTTTCGGAGCCAAATCTCTGAAACTGCAAACTCCAGCTGTGCATGTGAGATCTGCAAACCGGAATCGCCCTGGCTAAACCTTTCCTGTTCCTCCCAGGAACACGGCTGTGCAATCATGGCTCTGGGGACTTCTGCAGTGTCTTCCATCCCTTTGAGGTCTCCTGGAGATTTGGACCAGCTGGCTTTGCACGGAGAGAGTGGAAAGCTTATCCTACAGGAAACCAGCTGGGATGGACACAGCTCAAAGCTACCATGAGACACAGGAGTGGAAGACATTGGAGGTAGCAAAACAGAAACAGATGAACAAGAAATTGTAAAAAAACTTAGCTCATCTGGATCAGGAACCGTCAGGGGCCATTTTCCCCCTCTTGCTCAGACTCCTTTCTCTTTGCAATGTTTGCAATGATCACCTGCCCTGGTGGGGCGATGACTATGGGTGTTGTGCCTGACATCAACTGGAGTGACAGGATGGGGGACAACTCTGCAAAGATGAGGTTGTAGAGAGGTTGGGGTTGGTGTCTTCTCCCAAATAACAAGCTGTAGAACAAGAGAAAATGGGCTCAAGTTACGCCAGGGAAGGTTTACATTGGATATTAGGAAAAATTTCTTCACTGAAAGGGTTATCAAACTTTGGAACAGGCTGCCCAGGGAAGTGGTGGAATAGCCATCCCTGGAGGTATTTAAGAGATGGGTATACATGGTGCTGAGGGACATGGTTTAGTCGTGGTTTTGGCATTGGTGGGACTCAATGATCTTAAAGGTCTCTTCCAACCTAGACAATTATATGATTCTGTGCTTCCCCATCTCACTGGGCTTCTATGCCCCCTTGCTGGATGCTCTTTGATCTGTTTGGAAAAGACTGTTTTCCTTTTTCCTCTTCCAAAATTTCTGACCAACTCATTCCTATGCCACTCTTGTTTGTCCCTTTGTGTTCCCTTGTTTTATTTTTATATTCAGGAGAATTAGTTGTTTGGAGAGAGCTGTTTGGAGTATCTGAAGCTCTGCATCATCTCATCTCTGCTCCACAGGCTTTTCTGTCCCAGGAGAGTTTTCTTTTCCATCATCTTCTCACCAGCCAGAAGATTTTTTCCTGGGAATTGCCTTCCTGATACTGCCATCCCCTTTTGCCACATCTGCTGTGTTGCAGTTTCTTTGGTTGCAGAAGGAGTGTTTTCAAGCTGGCTGTCATAGTCAGGGCTGATATACACTTGCCTGGAAATTGCTGGACAAGAAAAGGCTGCTGAGAAGGCAGATTGTCATTAGAGATCAAAATCTTGCCATCAAGGACATAAGCAGTAAAAAGCAAGTGGTTTACTGGCTCTGAGGTTAGCTACTGCACTCCTTTCTCTGCTTTTATTTTATTTTATTACATTTTTTCTCCCTAAATAAATCCTCAGCCTTTTTTTTTTTTTCTCTTTTTCTCTCTCACCTCCCACCATAAACCCAATAATTCTGATTTTGCTGCAACTAGACACTAATGAACATCGCTATCAGGATTAAACAGCCCCAGGGGATGGCTGGTCCATAGGGGCAGAATGGGAGAAAGGAAGGAAAATGTGAAAAGGCAAACTTTCTGACTCAAAACAGTGGGGTGAGCTGAGAGTTAGGTCTCCATTGACGCCACTGCCAGGGCAGGGGCTGGCAGAAAGAAGGATTTTGAAAAGAGCAGGGATGGCATTTCCAAGGATGTGGTTGACTTTGAGGATGTGGGTTTGAGATGGTTGAAGAATCACCAGGTTTAGTCCATCTTACACTGCTGTGAAGGGAACGATTGCTGGTAGGAAAAGATGGACAACCCTGTGGCGTGCCCCTGGCATGAGGGAGCTGGGTGGTGGGGACAAACACGAGCGACTTGCTCAGGGAGGAGCTGGAGGTGGCTAAAAATAATTTCTGTCGCAAATGCTTTCGTAGAAGTGGTCCCACATCGGCACAAAGGGATGGTCTGGGTGCCTTCTAAAGGGACGATCTTACCCTATTTTTAGTCTGATTTCGTAAGGAAATGGGCATCTGTCCATCTTTCCCTATGATCCTCGCTGCTCTAACTTTTCAGTCTTTCAGCCACCTGGAACTAAACATGACCAAGGATTGGAGACCTCAAAGGGAAAGGCTTCTTGCAGGTTTCTCAGCACTCAAAGGTGAATGTCCATGTAGGAGGCTCCTACAACATAGCCCCCTGTCCATGCTGCAGACATTGGGGATACATTGCCTGGCCAATGTGCTCTGCTGCACATGTGCCATCCTTTGGGGACATGGGAATGACCACGGGTTTCTGCATGGGGAAAGAGACGTGTTTCTGGATGTGGATGGCATCTGTGCTGACTCAGGTGGTGGGGGATGGCATGGGATGGGAGCACAGAAGAACCGGTCTTGCGTGGGGAGCACTGTGGGGCATGATGGGTCTGTGACCTGCCCCTGGCTAGGGGATCGGGTGAGCAAACAGAGCTGGTGTCCGAGCATATAAAAAGACACTTTTTTGCATTGGCTTTCCCAGTGCAGGAAATGTGAGGAAATGCAAAGTTCCCATGTAAGGAAGGACAGGAGAGGAGCCATGAATCATGGCAGGGCAGTGAGCTGGAGAAGGAGCACAGGGCACCCTGGCTGGAGAGGTTGAGCTGGGAGGAGCCCCGGCCATCCCAGAGCAGCACAAGATGCCTTTGGCCTTCTACAGCCTGGGAGAAGCCACATGGATGGGGGCTGAGGGTGTGGGAAGGGCAAAGCCCTTTGCAGCCCCTTGGGTGGGATCATAGGCCTGCCTGCTCCTGGGGACAGCTGAAGGATGGCTGCTGCGTCCAGCTTCCACAAACATGGCCATGGTCCTTTGTGTTTCACAGAATCACAGAATGACAGGGGGTTGGAAGGGACCTCTGGAGATCATCTAGTCCAACCCCCCTGCCAAAGCAGGTCCACCCAGAGCAGGTTGCACAGGAACGTGTCTAGGTGGGTTTGGAACATCTCCAGAGACGGAGACTCCACCACCTCTCTGGGCAGCCTGTTCCAGGGCTCTGCCACCCTCAAAGTGAAGAAGTTCCTCCTCATGGTTAGGTGGAACTTCTTATGTTCAAGTTTGTGCCCACTTCCTCTTGTCTTATCCCTGGGCAACACTAAAAAAAGACTGGTCCCATCCTCTTGACACCCACCCTTTAAGAGTCCTTTCTCTTCACCTGGGGTGAGGATGGCTGCACACTGCCTGCAAACCTGTATTTCTTGCTTGGTAAGAAACCCGTCTCTTCCAGTACGTTCATGCCTGGTAGCAGAGGGTGGTTCAGAGACCACATCTTGCTCACCATCAGTTGTGTTTGGGTAGAAAAGCCTTTGGTTTTGATGTGAAGCTATCAAGAACTGGTGAATCCACCCCTTCCCGTACTGGCTTGTTTTCGTGGTTTATCATCTACCTTTTTAAACCATGAACTTAATTTTTCTTTTGAATTTGTTTGGTTTCCTAAATACGAGTTTGAGCCATGCTGTCACACATTAAATCTCTCGTGCAGACACTCCAAAGGTCTGTACTGACCTTATCTCACTTTTCCTTTGCCGGTAGACAGCTGACCACTGGGGCAGAACAGCTGATTTATCCTGATGTAAATCAAAGAGTAAACATATCCCAAACCTATTTTTATTTGGCCAAGAGAGATTATTGAGTACAGCTGCGATTACGTGAATGCAGCGGGTGACCCTTGTGAAATCTGGGCTGTGAAGAGGCACAGATAATCCTGCATGATGCTGTTATGACTACCATGATGACCTGCGTGGTGGGCACAAAGCCCATGCACCGAGGAGGGGAAGGTGCGCAAACAGGCTTGAGGACAGAGAGCTCTAGTATTCCCTGGTGGCTTTCTGTTCTGGATCCAGAAAAGGATCCAGATAGATCTGGATCTGGAAATGTGGTTGCTGCCCATTGCGTTTCCTGCCTCTGCCTTTTGGACTTGCAGCCCTGGGGTTTGCACCTTCCCCAGGTTCGTGTGGCTGATTCCTGCCCTCCAGTAATGCCACATCGCGTTCCTCAACCTCCTCCTTATCATCTGGGGAGCCAGGGCACATCCTGACGAAAAGCTGAGAGCACAACACCGCGCCAGACAACTGCAATTTTTGCCTCAAGTAGGTGGGTGCGAGCCAGGTTTGCCCCATGTTAGAGCCTGACCTGTTGTCATACATTCAGCACCCTCAGCTAAGCCTTTGATTCCTTTTTTTTTTTTTTTACTTTTATTTATTGCTGTTTTGAAAACCTGAGAATACCCATGCATCTGCTGTTGTTTTCTCCAACAGCACCTGCCACAGAGGGAGCCGGCTGCCAAGAAAAATAAAAATGCTAATCCCTCAAAGCCTCTAGCCGTGCTGGCTTTCAGTCCTTGCCCCGCTGTAGCAAACATCTACCCCATCGACGTGCAGGAGATGTGGTTACGAGGCAGAAGTCCCCGGTTCCCAGCTTTTGAGTAGCTCGTGTGGAGCACTCTGAAAGCTTACTCTGCACCCAACTCTTATCTAAACACGCCTAAGCCCCAGCATGCCGCTTCAGCTGCGTCGGCTTTACACTCCGGGCTGTTTTGAAAGTGAATTTGTAAAGCCATTAACATTATTTAAACAGTTTAGCCACAGAATTACCCGGTGGTGCAATCCAGCTGCCAGAAAGGAGACGCGAGGCTCCTTTGCGCTGCGGATCAAACACAACTTGGCCAAAGCACGTGGGCTCTGGAGGATGCCAAAACCCAGGGTTGATGGGGGGAGTGAGAGTTTTCTGGCTTTCCGCTTAGCGGGAAATGTCATCAAGTGTGGGTTGTATTTTTTTTTTTTTATAATGAGCTGGTTTGGGTCCAAGTCAGACCAAAACCAGACTTTTTTTTTTTTCCCCTGAAGTTTCCAGAGGACTGGAAGGTGTCAGACTCCTGGGTCTCCTGATGCAGCTGGCTTCTCATTTCAGCTGGTGGCTCCAGAGCCCACATTAGGGATATGTGGGGAGATTAGGTCCTGCAGCCAGAGCTTCCCATGCCCTGGAACTCCCACCTGCAGTGCTGTGTCCAGTTCTGGAGTCCTCAGCACAAGAAGGATCTGTTGAAGTGAGTCCAGAGGAGGGCAACGAAGATGATCAGAGGGCTTGAGCACCTCTCCTATGAAAACAGGCTGAGAGAATTGGAGTTGTTCAGCCTGGAGAAGAGAAGGCTCTGGGAAGGCCTTATAGCAACCTTCCAGTACCTGAAGGGGGCTTACAAGAAAGCTGGAGAAGGACCTTTTACAAGAGCATGTAGTGATAGGATGAGGAGTAATGACTTCAAACTGGAAGAGGGGAGATTTAGATTAGCTATCAGGAAGAAATTTTTCACTCTGGAGGTGGTGAGGCACTAGAACAGGTTGCCCAGAGAAGTTCTGGATGCCCCATTCCTGGAGATGTTCACGGCCAGGCTGGATGGGGTTTGAGCAATCTGGTCTAGGGGAAGGCGTCCCTGCCCATGGTGTGTGGGAGGTTGGAACTAGGTGATCTTTAAGGTCCCTTCCAACCCAATCCATTCTATGAGTCTATGATTCTATGATCTCATCGCAGGCCTCACCAACATCACCTCCTCTCAGGCAACATCCCCCCAGCTCCTTGCTTCCTCCACGCTGAGGAAAAGCTCTGTTACTGGGCAGAAAAGGTTCAGGGGAAATATGCCTGAAGATTTGGGGAAAGACTCAGGAAACTGAACTTTTTCAGGCAGTTGCAGATTCCTTCAAGCTGAAGCCTTGGCAAGGCTCATGTATAGTGGTAAAATCTGGGCCAGTCTGGGTTACGTCAGCTGGGACTTTCTCTAACCACCACAGCAAGGCATGCTCCCTGTCCTGAGGTAACTACCATAAAGATGGACAAAGCAAAGATGAGTGGAGAAACTGAGGCACAGAGTGCCAGATGGTGTCTCCAAGGCTTAAAAGGGGTTTCTCGCAGAAGGCAAGCTGCGCTCCTGCAGGCCCTGATGGTGCATGATATTCAAGGCAGAATCTTTCATGCTCTGAAAACACAGGTGAAAAAACACGGTCTAAAAACGTGCCAAGGTCGAGGCATCATTCTGAATCAGGACTTTGTCTCTTGCTTGTCTCGTTCTCTTGGCTGGTGTCTTAGGACGAGCCCTGAAATCTGCCTTTGTTCAGAATAAAGCATTATCTTAAGTACCAGTATTCTTCCTTTTGAGTGCATTGCCTTAATTGGCTATTTGATTGTGTTCCCCTGAAACTTTCAGACATGCAGCTGGGAGAAACAATGGGTATTGTTTTATATTTAGACTGAGCGTTAAAAGCTGAAACACGCAAAGAGACACCAGCTGCTGGAAGGGCTCAGACCATCAGCTCCCTCTGCTGACCTGCTCCGGAGAGAAGCAGCACTGCCAAATTTTTAGGGCTCCTCAGGCTGGAAAAGTGCAGACTGAAGGGGCATATGACAATATTACTCCTGAGCAGCAGAAAGGTGGAGACTAGGGGATGACTCTTCACAACTTCACAACAAGGACTAGAGGACACCAAAAGAAACTACTGAGGGACATGGTTTTAAACGGAAAGAGGGGAGATTTAGATTAGATACCAGAAAGAAATTCTTTACTGTGAGGGTGGTAAGACACTGGAACAGGTTGCCCAGAGAAATTGTGGATGTCCCATCCCTGGAAGTGTTTGAGGCCAGGCTGGATGGGGCTTTGAGCAACCTGGTCTGGTGGGAGGTGTCCCTGCCCAGGGCACAGGGATTAGAATTTGATGATCTTGAAGATCCCTTCCAACTCTAACCATTCTGTGATTCTATGTTCAAGAGAAAGAGGTGTTTGTTCACACAATGTGTCATGAAACTGTGGAGTGCCTTGCTGCAGGAGGTTGTGGATCTGCAAAGTTTGTGTATGCTCAGAAAGAGACTGGAAAAGCCTGGGAGAAACGTTCACTGAAGACTACTAAATGCCTGCCTACTAAATTCTTACCTGGGAAATTCACAACCCACAAGCTGCTGAATGCTGGGAAGTGTTTTAAGGAAATATTGTTATATATTTGTCCTAAGCCTATGTTCTTTCTTGGGCGTCCACTGTTGGAGGCAGGATGCTGACTCACCCAGCTTATTCTCCCGTTAGTCCCAGGGGATGGCTGAAGTGTCCAGAAGAGGTGGTGTACGCATAGCTTGGTGCACTGGAGCTGGGGCTGGGAACGAAAGCATTTTGGATGGAGTAAAAAAAAATCCTTATTTCAGTGGGAAAATGGATGTGGTTAGATTTTCTTATTGTCTCAGCCTCCATGCTGAAGGAGCTCACAGTGTGGAGACATCTACACAAATGGAAATGTTGCAATAGCACTGAAGATATACTGACTCTGGGTTCAGACGTAGCTAGGCAGCCTGATGACTCAATTTTTCTTGAATCCTTCTTTTTGAGCTAGCATGGACATAGACTGACATGGCTGACATTCAAATGTAGCCTTCTAGCACCAAGAAACCTGTATTAAACATGATAATCATAATTTGAACTGAGGTTCCACCAACATGAGTGAAGTCACTGCAAGAACTAGGTGGGAAATGGCTCCTAAATACCAGGAAGATCAATATACAATGAACATTTCTGAACTCTGGAAATGAAGGGGCTATATTTATAAAGCATGGCACCGAGCTGGAGAATAGTCATTCTTTTGAGATGTCAACAGAGCATCCAGGTTGCTTCAAACAGAAAACCATAGGAACAGAACACTATACAGGGACACTTTTCTTGCTAAATGATGAATTTTTTTTTCTAATCCACAATGTTAAATGAGCTTTGTGGAGGTCTTCCCACAGTGTTTTAGTGATGTCTCTGGATTATTGCCTTTCTGCTAGGCAGGTGGCTTGTAGACTGGCAAGCCCAGAGATCAGAGCAGAAGGCATTATTAGGGGAAGGGGCACATTGTCCAGCTCTGGAGCTACATTCTTTTCCTTTGAACGGCACTCAAGAAAAATGTTAAATTCCGTGGGAGATAAAGCCTTTGCTTGATGGTTTAGACTCCTGTTTATACAAAAGCTGGGGATGAATGCCTGAGAATCCAATGCCCTAATACTTCTCCTGTTGGCCACAGCTCAGTAAGATGAGAGCTCATGTTGCACCCCAAAAAGGTTGTCAAGACTTATGCCCCTGAAATAAAATAAAACAAAATAAAATAACATAACATAAAATAAAATAAATTGACATATCTCCAAGAAAATAGTTGTATTATGCTAATTTACTGTAGACAACTTTCTGTTCAGTGGGAGATGCTCTTGCTTATCCCTGTTGCCATGGCAACCAGGGTCAACTGACTCAGTTGTTTATCCCATGGAGGGGCTGCACCTATGGGGAGGTGTGGGCAGGTCAGGTGGCCCAAACCGACCAATAGGGTATTCCATCACACCTGCCACGCTCACTATAAAAGCTGAGGGACCAAAGGGGTGAGTTTGGCTCCTCTTCAAGGACTTTTCTTCTGTGGCTCTCTTTCTTTGATACTGATGTCTGAGGAGGACCCTGTCAGCTCATCCTGCCTTCAGTCCCCATCAGTGAGTTTTGGAATCCAGTTCCCATTCCTTACTGAGTTTAGTCTGGAACTTTCCCAGTGCCTGCCTGTGGCATCTTCTTGGGAACTTGATATGGTTTTGTATATATTTATATATATTTATCAATTACATTAATTTCTTTTTAATTTTATTATTAATATTTCATTAAAGTAGTTTAGTTTTTTCCTAAACTTATGAATCTCTTTATCTCTCTTCTTCCTCAACTTGGAGTGCGAGGTGGGGGAGAGCATCTGTCATCTTGTCATTGGCCTACCTGGCCCAAACCATGACATTTACTCTGCCAGTCTTTTTTTAGTGGTGCAGTGACAGGAAAAGAGGAAATGGGCACAAACTTGAACATAAGAAGTTCCACCTAACCATGAGGAGGAACTTCTTCACTTTGAGGGTGGCAGAGCCCTGGAACAGGCTGCCCAGAGAGGTGGTGGAGTCTCCGTCTCTGGAGATGTTCCAAACCCACCTGGACACCTTCTTGTCTGGGTGGACCTGCTTTGGCAGGGGGTTGGACTAGATGATCTCCAGAGGTCCCTTCCAACCGCATGTCATTCTGTGATTCTGTAGGATTTTCAGGAGAGAGGTTTTGCAGTTAGACTAAGTGAGAAGCCATTTCCCGTTGGGTTGNCCATGAGGAGGAACTTCTTCACTTTGAGGGTGGCAGAGCCCTGGAAGAGGCTGCCCAGAGAGGTGGTGGAGTCTCCGTCTCTGGAGATGTTCCAAACCCACCTGGACACCTTCTTGTGCAACCTGCTCTGGGTGGACCTGCTTTGGCAGGGGGTTGGACTAGATGATCTCCAGAGGTCCCTTCCAACCCCATGTCATTCTGTGATTCTGTAGGATTTTCAGGAGAGAGGTTTTGCAGTTAGACTAAGTGAGAAGCCATTTCCCGTTGGGTTGATAAAGCTCTGAGCAAAATGGACTGTAGTGCATGTCTTCCTGGTTCCTGCCATATTTCTCTGCTGTGTGTCCTCGTAGCTGCTAGCGGGTTGGTGTCAACACTGCTGCTGATCTTGTTCTCAGTGCAAGCACATGGGGAAGATATTTTGATGTGCTAGGAGGCCATCTTCTGCACCCGGATGTGCATGTGGAAAAAGGCCATGTTTTGTAAACATCATGCAATTTAAAGTTCCAGTTTTTCCATGGAAATCTGAGTGTAAATAATTTTCAAGTTCTCATCAGCTAGCTCTAGACTAAATTGCATACTTCCATTAGATGGACTGGGCATTTTTGTTAGCTAAAACCATTACATGAAAAACGGAATCTTCTCCTGTAAACTTCCAGTTTAACAGAAAATGGCTGATTTCATACAAAAATGTAGTTTCCCACCAACAACTTTGAACAGCTCTAAAATGTTGTCAGATGCATTCCCCAGACTGGGAGGTACATATGAAAAAGCTGAAATGAAGGCTGAGAATGTAATTCAGTTAAATAACACATGCCAGGAATTTAGCCTCCTTTTCTGTTTTTAATTTGTCCCCTAGGGAATGAAGGTTTTCTTGATTGTACACATTATTGGATATTATTTTTCATCTAGTTGTAGTAAATATTTCTCAGTTAGTGACAGTTTCATGTCTGGTTAGCTTTTTGCAAGGTACACAGATTACACAGTAATGTTTGTGATCTTTGATGAGATTAATAACATTTCAGATGAGAGCTGTGCAATTAAAATTAACCCTCCTGAAATATTTTTGAGCTTTCACTTAATGTGTGCTTTTTATACCAGTTTTCTTGCCAGAAAACTCATCTGCTGGCATACTTACTATAAACTCAGCAAGAGGGTAGACGCGTGAGAGGCAGATTCATTTTTTCCTTTGCACAAATATTTGCAAAATTTGGGTGTCGGATTTTTGGTGGGGTTTTTTGACATCTTTGCCCATCTCTCTAGAGTTGGGACCCCAGATTTAACCACGTCCAGCCCACATTTCTGAGGCAGATAGCTGGGAAAAAACATGGAAGTGAAAGCGATCTGTATACTGCTGGAAAAATCACATCTTTAGATGCCAAGAGGGTCTGCCTGAAAGGACTGAGAAAGAGGCAAATGCCAGTAATTGGCCCCGACACAAACTTATTTATAGCAAGCCTAAGTAGGGTGAAGTCTAGTCCGCTGGGTTCACCTCTCAGGATCAGGCCCTGGGTCTCCTGGGATTTAATTTCTCAGAGAACCACAGGGGTGGCAGATGGGAAAGACTTGTTAGGTCATCCTGTCCACATGCCCTGGCAGGAGCGGGACGGGATTGTCTCTTTGCTTCGTTCTCAAGTGCCTCCTCTAGATTTAAACAACTCCAGCATCAAGACTGTTATTGCAAGAAAATCCCACTGCCTACATACACTTCTGCAAAAACACTTTTTTAAAGCTCTTGACATGCATTTGCTAATTTTGTTTAAATTGCATCACAAGTGAGAAAAGTGAAAGTATCAAATGTGCAGCTCAATCTATCTGATGACTTAGAATTAGAGCACTTATCATAATGAAATGGGTTTTGTTTGGATTTGCTACAGGCAAAGTTAATATTTTTGGCTATCCTAACTGCATTTCTTTACATTAACTTGCTTGGACTTCTTTAATTTTAAACATAAAGTGAATTTCCAGTATTTGTAATGCTTTATTTTTGTACCTATATCCTGTAACTTGCTTACCTGCAAATTGCTGATATGCTTACAACCTTGACTTTGTCTGGGTTTAAGTTATTTTTAATCTGTGATTTTATCTCCTGTTTCCAGGCTCTCTCTGACATGAATTACTTTTATTAGCTATGTAGTTATATTACGTGTGCTTCACCCTTGCTTGGGTAGGACAGGTTGCACAGATGTCTGTGTAAAATTGAGGACAGGCATATGAAAGACCTACTGTAGCAACTGGAATTATTCCTTTTTTTTTTTTTTTGGGTAAAGTAAAAGGGTCATGGGAAAATACTAATTCAGCAAACACAAAACTCTTCATTTGAAAAAAACTTGGGTTTACAGTGATTTTACTGAGTCCAAGGTTAGGCTTCAGTGGAAACTGGCCAGGATTACGGGCCAGGAACTCTTGAATCTGCTGGTTTTTGAGCCCCGGGTGAGTTCACGTAGTGATTAACCCCAGGAAAGGGAGAAGGTGGGTGCTGCCTGCGGCGATGCAGCGCAGTCGGTATCAATTTCTATTTTGCTGCTACTGGCTGTGGAACTGATAAAATGCCAGTTCTGCTGGGTGTGGACCATGTTTGGAAAGCTTCCAGTTTCTAGGAAACTAAAAATTATATACTGATTTGAATCCCATTTGGGCAGGAAATTTTTTTCCTGTCAACTTGGAAACTGTGCTTTCCTGCCAATTAGAGTCACAATTGTGTCATTTTATCTGTGATACTCTGTCTAATTAATGCAAATGAAAAAAAA
>JAHREE010000188.1:7086919-7104774 GCA_033628505.1 Tringa tobata
CTGCTGGTTTTCGAGCCCCGGGTGAGTTCACGTAGTGATTAACCCCAGGAAAGGGAGAAGGTGGGTGCTGCCTGCGGCGATGCAGTGCAGTCGGTATCAATTTCTATTTTGCTGCTACTGGCTGTGGAACTGATAAAATGCCAGTTCTGCTGGGTGTGGACCATGTTTGGAAAGCTTCCAGTTTCTAGGAAACTAAAAATTATATACTGATTTGAATCCCATTTGGGCAGGAAATTTTTTTCCTGTCAACTTGGAAACTGTGCTTTCCTGCCAATTAGAGTCACAATTGTGTCATTTTATCTGTGATACTCTGTCTAATTAATGCAAATGAAAAAAAAAAAACTGTGCAACTTTAGTGTCTTTGTTTAGTTTGCAATATAAATTGAAGTCATATCCCTGGAGATGAGCTGCTGCATTATTCAGGTGTGTGAGCCACTGTACTACATTCTGTACCACACTTGTGAAAAAGCACTGAGAAATTATTTTTCAGCATAATTTTCAAGAGAAAACTTTTATCCTCTAAACCAAGTCTCTCTTTCCCTGCAAGGAACTGAGTGCTATGACAAATTCAACCCTTGCTTACCGTAGCCCATGTTATATGGCAAATATGTATAGACTTAAAGGAGAATGTTCCATCTTCATAGGAAGGTATTTTTTATCAGAAATGGTTAACATCTGAAAAGACTCAGCAGGTTTTCTTTTCTGTTGGTATTTTTTTTTTTTTTGGTGCATGGCTGGACTCGATCTCAAAGGTCCCTTACAACCATGAAGATTCTGTGATAATTCGCATGGGATGGTCCATTCAGATATCAACCAGAGAAAGAGCTTAAATGATAGATTCAGATTTAATGCCAGACTGTTGGATACCTGCAGTAAAATGAAATTAATTTTGCTTTCTCTTCTTGGAGCAGTGGTGTCTGAGTTGTCTTTTAGAGTTGGCTTTCATTCTATCAGAAAAATGGCAATCTACTGAAGGAGAAAGCTTTGGTGGAAATCTGTGCCTCCACAGCTGAGGTGGGCACTGAGATCTCAGCATGGTAAATGGGATGTTGCTGTCCCCACTGCCACTCCGGGGAGGCCATGGGGCTGGTGCCCCATGCATGGTGTTGGTCTGGTGGGATGTTGCCTCCTGAGCTGCTCTCCTCCAGAGCAGTGTTCTGGGCATGCATGGCGCAACATGGCTGTGACCTTGGGGACCATTGCTCGGGTGAAGCCCTGCAGACCCTCATGAGCTTCTGGTCAACCCTGCCTTGGAAAGGAAAGAGAAAGAGCTAAAACATCACCCCACAGCTTTGGTTTGTGGAGAAGAAAAGTGACTGATTGTGCTCTGTCTTGGCTGGCTGAGAACCAGCCAGAGAAAGGTCTCCTGTGAAAAGGTTACAAGGAAGACCTTTTGGGGAGCAGGAACAGCAAAAGCAGCAGAAGGTGGAAGCACAGACAGGCGCAGGCTGGGAGGTGGTGTCTTGGAGCTCTTGGCACCAGGAATGGGGTATTGGCTGGGCGGAAAGCCAGGAGAACAGTTTTAAGCAAAGAGGACAAGCAGGGAGATGGGGCTTTCTTGGAGACAGAGGCCAGCAGAGAGCAGATCTGCTGGTTCACAGCAGGTGGGAACTGCTGTGAAGGAGAAGTTATGGTAGTGGTTTTTTTTCATAAGTAAACATGAACACTACCAAAGTCCTTGGCTGTAACACTGACTTTTGGTTCCACAAGGAACAGTCCTACTAAGTTCTGTGGTTTGAGTGATGCTCAAGCCTAACGAGCACCAGCTTCAGTGGCAGCTTATCTGCACTCACCACCTATGTCTAAAACATAGGTAATTGTGTCTAAATGTCTAAAACACAGTAAATTTTCCTGTGTTTTAATGAAAGTGCCTCAGGGCATTTTCTGCTACCTTGAGATTGATGGGAATGATCTAGGCACATCTGTACTGATGAACACTCCTCACATCCAATGCGAGGAGGCTGTCTGCACGTTGTCTGGTGGGAAGAACCCTGTGCTAGCTCCTGACTTTTGTGCTGGGGAATCATTTAGGAGAACACTAGCTGTCCCCGGCCAAAGTCGTGCCAAGTGCTCTGCCAACAGTTTACCAGCATAAGAGGTGAGATCCCTGTGTGATCCCAGCAGTGGGATAAGAGCAGAAGCAGGATCAACTTGGCTGGGCTTTTGTGGGTTTTAGGAACATGTGCAAATGAGAGTCCCTTTCTAGTTACTCAGTGGTGGTAGAAAACCAGCATTAGCTGCTCGGAGCGTGTAATTAGGGATTATTCTGATTTCTTTGCTGCAAATCTTACAAGGAGCAGGAAGGACTGAGCCAAGGAGAACCAGCTGCCTTTCCCATCTCTGGAGGCTTTCCCATTCCTAATGAAACCCTGCTGGTATGGAGTTGTGAGGCAAGACCCTGCTGCTCTGTGTCTGGGAACTTCTTCAGGGAACGAATGAGTTTTCCTCTGGATTTAACTTCATGGTATGATGCCTTTTACATCTGTCACTACCTGGGAGAGGGGCTGGGGGCTGCTGTGGTTGGGTGGGAGCAGGACAGAGCAGAGCTCTGGTGGGCACAGGGTCTCACTGGGGAATTACAGCAGCATCTGTTTGCTCTCAGATGAGACTGGATGGACTATGAGAGGCTCTCTAATGAACACCTACTCATTCTTTGGTCAGAAGAAGAGGACCTCAAAGAAGAACACTTCCATTAAATAGCAAGTTACTATGCACGGTGTTCTCCACCCAGAATATTATTAGCAATTACTTCTCCTGACAGGTAGCCTGGTTATTCAATGTAATTTCCCCCTAGTTCTCTGCAGGTTTTCCTAAGCACAGAGACCAGCTCATGAGACCTGGCCTTTCTTGTTATTTTTATCCAGGAGAAGCTGACAGTAAAAGTGACAAAAGAATTGATGGGGGAAGTGGGCCAGAGCATGAAAAATCCGGTCGTAAAAGGCAGAGTGTTTGCAATAAAATATCTATACGTAAAGGGAGAGGAGGAAGAGAGAATCAGGGCTGGACAGAAAGCAGAGCAATGAGCTGTGAAAAGCGATGTCTGGAGCAGATGAGGAAAGTGTAAATCCAGCTGTCAGTGCAGTAATGTCCTGTGGCATCTTGGTCTCGTTTCCCTCGGGGGAACTCACGCCCATGGGTTAAATGGGACTGTGGATGGACTCAGAGGGATGATAAGTTGGCGTAGGGTGGAGAGATGTGCTGGTCTGGACTGCAGCAAGACCCACGAGGCTACCAGGGCAGGGTAGAAAACTGCATCACAGGGTTGGTGAAAACAGGTTGGGAAGAAAAAGCTAAGTTACTTAAATGCACAAAACAAGTGTATTGTTATAGCACCACCAGCTGTTTTGGGGCTACTCTGAGCCCTTTGATGGGCACAAGGCTCAGGAGAAGTGAGGTATTTCTCCAGTTCTGTTCAGGAACAGGGAAAGGCTCAAGAGCTGGGAGCAGAAGTAGACAGAGGAGATACCAGCCCACAGGGAAGTGAAGCACCTTTTTATATACATTCCGAAAACAAACTGGGTGGCATTAGAGAGCAGTGGGAAACCTCCCGGTGAGGTTTCTTTGGGTGCAAGGGAGGAAATTGATGCTGGAAATAAAACAAAAGTGAGTGCCTGGGCACTTGAGATCTGTCCCTAGGTTTGACCCAGTGCCTTCCTCTTCTGTCTCAGAGAAGGATGAGAGCTCCAAAGCATGCCTAGGAAAGGAGAGCATAGTGGTGCTGTCTTGAGGTATCAAAAGGGGAGTGAAAGCTTGCATAATCACATGGCAATGGACATCAGAGCTGGCATTGGAAACAAAGGATTTTCAGGGGTCCAAATACTTGTACCCCAGGCCTATGCTAGATCAATGATGCATCCATCCAGTGGGGACAAGGGAGAAAAGGGTTATGAACAACAGTGAGACCCGGGGATATATCCAGCTGTAAAAAGCCCAAAGAATTTTAAGCAAGGAAGGAAATTACTTTTTTTTTTTTTTTTCCCTTTGGCAGCCCCTTCTGAACTGCAGGATGTTTAACTCCAAAATATATCTCTGTTGCACTTGAACTCATGGAGCAGCCTTCATTGGCTGCTGAATAATGAGAGTGTGTAGGGGACAGGAGTGTTTATGGTGTCTATGGTATTGCTGTCTGCATTTGGGCTTTGCAGGTTGGTGCATATGTCCATGCAGGATGGCATGGACCATGCTGGGTGAGACATTGAGCCAGCAATGTGCCCTTGTGGCCAAGAAGGCCAGTGGTCTTCTGGGCTGCATTAAAAGGAGTGTGGCCAGCAGGTTAAGGGAGGTCATCATCGCCCTCTAGTCTGGCCTGGTGAGGTCACATCTGGAGTACTGGGTCCAGTTCTGGGCTCCCCAGTTCAAGAAGGACAGGGAACTGTCAGCCTGGAAAAAACAAAGAGGGCCAGCTCCTTGGGAGGGGTAAATCTCTAGGACCTCATGGAAAATTAGGAACCTAAACTGATTTACAGCAGCTGAAAATCTGCCCTTCACATCCTATTAAATAAAGAATTATGTTCTTAATCAGCAATCTTTCCTTGCCACCCTGGTCATTAAATAAGTGCCAAACTCTGTCAGTGCATCTCACTGTGTTGCTTCTGACAGTGGAGCAGATGTTGGAAGATGACTGCAAGAAAAACAGATGCCTAGAGCAAGACACTTGGCAGACTCTCTGCCTTTGTTAATCAGTATTTTAGGGATTTCCTGCCGCAGAAGTTGCAGCCAGATTGCTGTGCTAAGTTGTCCCAATGAAATCCTCCACAATTTTGAATAAATCCTTTGTGATTTCATGCATAATGTTGGCCTCCACAACCTCCTGTGCAATGAGTCCCACAAATTAACCACATGTAGAAGGAAAGCCCTTTCCTTCTGCTGGTATCAAAGCCTTTGCCTGACTGTCTCTTTGGATACTGGTCAGGTTCTAGCGTGATCAGCAGTCAGAAAGCATTCCATTTTTGCCATGTGTGGTGTGCTTTGCCTGCTGTGGTCCCTGATTTAAGGAGCTCCACCTCAGAAAGAGAGAAGCACGCAGTGCCTGGGGATCTGAATGTGGAGATGTGCCAGAGGAAATGCACAGTCTTTTCTCATTTGTTCTCTTTCAAAAGCCAAATGATGATCACATGCTTTTTGTGTTTTTCTCAGGTGATCTCTTTTTCCAGGGACTAAATACATAAGCGGCTTCAACAAAAAAAGGGGTGTTTTTGCCAGTAACTGCTCAAGTGGCCTCAAGTTGAACTCTTCCCTTTTAGCATTTCTCCCACTTTGCACTGAACAGCAGGTGCCTCTGCCATGTAACAAACTAATCAATGTTTTGCCATAAACTCATGTCCAAAAGTGCTTCACATCTGTTTAAAGAATGAGCTCTATGTTGTGTCCTCCTTTGGGAAAGGACTGGGACAACCCTGAAGGCAACATGAGATGTCAGCTTTGGTTCATCAAGCCTTTTCCCAAGAGGGATGTTTCTTCTGCATGGGAGTTGTCAAAGAAAGCAGCAAGTGACAGCCTTTCAAGGGGGCACGGAGTTGAGACAAATGTTTGACATAGGAATAGGGATGGACAATGTATGCAACTATTGCAATATGACAGGAGGCCAGGCAGAAGAAACCTTATCTGACCAAGACTCTGACAAACTGCGGATCTACAAGTTGGGGAGATCAGAGGAACCATCCAAGCGTTTCAGAATATTTTATTTCCTAAAATCTGCAGCCTTTATTTGTGATAAATGCTGGCTTTGTCTGCCACCTGAGATCATTAAGTGCTGAACTGGAGAAACTGAGAAATAGTATCCTAAGAATCAAGGAATTTATGTAGAGCATTGACAGAAAAATAATGTTTTAATCGTTGAAGTTTTTAAGTCTTTACCAGTAATTTATGTTTATTTTAGCCTATCTTTATCCAATGAATAAATAACACTGGGAGGAAGGAAGTCTTTATTAAGGATTCAGCCTCTTTTCCCTGTTCAGCTGAAGAATTTAGGGATTGCAATAAATATGCTTTTGAATCCAGAAAAAGGTTTTTCAGCAGCACTAAGGCGGGCCAACACTAACACTCCTAATCAAGTAAAGAGAGACATATTAATATCATCAAGTCAAAACCTTTCATGCCATGTTTCTACATGAGAAAGAAGATTTCTGGGTATAACCTGAAAGCCCAGTGCCTTTCCCAAATGTCTTGGTAGTGAAACAAAAGCCTGCCATGAGAGTCTTTTTCGGGGTGGATATTAGTAAATTTGTCTAGAACTGACCGGAATGCTTTCTGATGACACTTTTTTTTTTTCCATCAAAAAATGCTGATTTAATTGAAACTGAAACTTTCCATGGGAACATACCAATTTCAATGAAACCTTAGTTGAGAAAAGTTTCTTGGGTCCCAGACTGAATCTGTGGTCAAAACCAGAGAGAAAGGGAGTTTGTGTGCCATTTTATCTGAGCCTGGCAAACATGGAAATCCCATCGCACAGAGATGACAGAGGTTCAAGTCCCTGCTGCTGTGAATCCCTGCAGCCCTGCTGCTTTAACAATGGGGAGCAACTCAACACACATGTGACAGCAATGTGCCTTTGCAGTGATGAAGACTACTGAGCTCTGTTAGTTTGCTGGGCAAGGCCCTGAGCAACCTGCTGTGTCTCAGCCCAGCTTTGGGCAGGGTTGGTAGCCTTCCAGCTGTGTGATTCTGCAATAACAGGGGTAAATAAGGACTCCCTTGTAGTGGTGGTTGGAAACTGGGCAGTTGAGTTGGATGAGGGTGAAACAGAGAAGTGAACTATGGTAGGCCATCTAGGTTACCTATCTATGGACTGGCCAAGCAATGGTAACTGCATGTCCCCCATTGTCTCTGATTTCCTGTGGAAAATTCGATGACTTCATTAATCGTTTTTCTCAGTCAGAAGTTCTTCAGAAGTTTTGAGAATAAGGAAAACATTTTACTACCCGCCCCATTGAACAGAGGGGGAGAGATGACCCTGGGCAGATACCTACCTCCAAGCTGCTCACCTCCTGTTCTCCCTGGTCTTTCTCTGAACTCTTCCTCTGATCAGATGGTGCTTGTCCTGTCATGCAGGGGATTGGCACCACCTGCAAACACATCTGCCTGACTGTCTGGAGAGATCAGCAAGGCCATTAGGCACGTCATGCCTAAATTCCTTGAGGGTTTCCAGAAGAGAAAGGTGGACGAATTCCCAGTGTATTCTGTCACCGATTTATGTAGCTTGGATCCACAACTGCTAAACAAGACGTGATCAGGGTTTGTTTGACAGCCTGGTCTAAACCTTTGCACATGTTAATGTTAGGACATATTTACATTCTGATGAAGAATTCCCCATGGATCAGGCTGTGCTTGCAGGGGCAAATGGGGGATGGAAATTTCTGCTGGCTGCAATCGGGGCTTTCAAACCACCACAGTGCAGAGAAAGGGCTTATTATTGCAGCAGGCAGTGGCAAGTGCCATGTCCCACTGAGGCCAGACTGGTTTCCTCAACCCAGCCGCCCTCTCCCTGCCTCCTCCTGCCTCCCTTCATCTCTGGGTAGGAGGGAGGCCAGGCTCCTATCTGACCAGGTAAACCCCCTTCCCGGTCTTGTTTGGGTAGAATTAATAAACCTAAAAAGCTGGCTAGAGGAGGATCAGGCTGGGAAGGTGCATATTTCAACTGACAGAGTTCAGTCTGTGTATCCCCGGGCTGATACCGGGGCCAGCCCCAGCTGCCTGGCTGCAGCTTGTCAGCCCAGCAGGTCGGAGGCTTGTGCAGAGATCGTTTAGTTTTCCCAGCAAATGTCCTAACGGGCTTGTTTCGCCTCCAGCTCTGCTCACCACACCGACGGGGTCCACGCAGGAGGGGGGTCCACGCAGGAGGTGTCTCCACACGCCGCCCACAGCCCTGCTCGTGCTGCGTCACCATCCAGACCAACGCGTGGACAGGACCTGAGTTACAGAGCTCATGGTGTGGGTTCTACCTCCCACCAACTGCAGGAGGACAAGCCCTGTGGGTTGCTCGGCTGTGATTCCCCGTGGCCAGAGGTAAGCTGGTATGTGCATCGTCTGTCCTGTCAACACGCCAGCGCTTTCCACTCAGCAGTGAGCTTTGTAAATCCCATTGCTGTTTGCTGAGCAGGTCCCTGACAGGTCCTGGGAGCGCTGGGAATGTACATCAGGGTGATGACAGTGCTCGTGGCCAGGCAGACTGTGGTGGCTGCAGACCTGTCTCCCAGAGCTGGGCCCCTGGGAGCTGCTGGAAGGGAGCACCAAAAGACTCAGAGACGACAAAACTTGTTGACGTCACTGCAGGGTTGGTGCCACCACACATCGGGGCAGAGATCAGTGACCAGAAACTTGTGCATTTATCAGGACTCTGTACAAGCTCCTTTTAACCCACTCAGGTGGGGAATATCTACTAGGTCAATGAACAGGAGAACAGGACAGGTTCTTGATGGCTTGTGCTTCTCAGCTCCGATCTTGCTCCTGGCACCTTCCACCCCAACTCCGTTCTGACCCCTTATATCCAGCCATGCTTTTACCTCTATAAATGGTTCCTTGTCCTGAACATAGTGATGGCTGTATTCTTTCCTAGCTGTCTGTCTGTTCCTCCCAGGATATCAGCAAGATAGAGCAGAGGGTGCCTAAGGAGACACACCTTATCATGGAGCATTCCACTGAGACACCAGCGTGGCTCCATTAGCACAAAAAAATGACCCAATCCAGGGATGCTTCAGAGTTTGCCGTTGCAGTTATTTAAGAGATGAAGCTGGAGACGTGCTGGCACCGCCATCTGGTGCAAGTTTCCGGGAATTAACCGGCTGTGAGCAGCTCCAGCATGAAAATACTCGCCTGGGATTTCATAGCTGGCCAAAGCAATGCTGGTATTGCTGGTCCCAGCCCAGCACAGCTGGACGGAATGGCTCAAGGAGAGATCATCTTGCTTTCTCAGCATTTTCCAGCCTGATTCTCCCCTCAGAAGTATTTTGGGCATCAAACAGTAAGTTGCTGAGTGCAGGATTGGAGGAAAGAAAGAAAAGGGGTGTGGATCCCTGTTTTTCCGGGAGCATCTGAGTCTATGGAATTGCTAAAATTGGGATAAGTCTTGTATTTAAAACAGATGATCTATTAACTTTTGTATTTAAGACAGAGAGGTGAGTGCGACCCCAGAAAAAAAAACAGTTTTGCATGTGGGCAAAAGACTACAGAAGTCTCTGTATAAGACCCGATGGCCAAATTTTTATTTCCCTCGAACTCTGTGTTTTCATCTGCTTTTTGTCTGGCCTAGGGAAAGGGGGAGCTGTGTTCACAGGCATCACCAGCACAGCTCAGCTGAAGCAAGGAGTTTGCTGGGGCTCTGCATGTCATGGCACAAAGTTAAAAGCAAATATCTGGCACTAAACTAATCCAAATGAAGATATTTTATTTGAGTTTTCCGGGAAGAAAAGCAAACAAACAAAAAATGGAACTACTTGAGCAAAACCACAGCTTTTTCTCACAGTGAAGCTTGATTTTGCAAAACTTGCCTTTCCTGCTGAGCAATTGTTCCTGCAGACAATTCCCACAGCCTTTTCAGAAAGACAGGGGGTCACCAGCTGGCATCTTCTGGGCTGTATGTAGTCAATTAGTTCAAACCAATTAGGCAATTATTGGGTGTTACTAAGCCAGAGTTAATTTCAATAAATTGAAAACAGCTGAGGCATTTGGCATCAGAAAGCAAATCCAAAGGATTCCTCACATCAGGTACTTCCCTCTTTGCACTTCTTTTTGGAAACCTTACCTATGGTGTTGGCCTTGGCCTTGTGAGGATGAAAGAACATCATCACCTTCTCAGGCAGTGGCACACAGATTCATCTGACCTCATTATAAAACAAAGATGAAAAGCTTCTCTGGAAGAGCAAATCCAGATGTCCAGATTGTTCCAGCAGAGATGCACAAACAGCCAAGTTACTTGGTGGGTGAACTGGGAATCCAAGGATAGGCACCCGTCTGAACATCACTCTAAGTACGTTTTAACTCTACCCAGAAGTCCCCTCCCCTGACGTGCCATCCTTTCCAAACAAGAGCTGAAGCAATAAATGCCAGAAATGAGACTTTGAAATGGACTGTCTCCAGCTTTACAGTGCAAAGCACTAAATGGGACAAGTTTCTCCCAAGTTTCTGGAAATATACTGAGAATGATGCTGTTGCCTAAACATCTGGTACTGCCTCAGGATACCCAGGAGACATAAAGGGAAGGCCAGATAGAGCCATAGGACACCCATATCCTGCTGTTGTAGCAGCTGGAGGTCAGTGGGAATACCCCATGTGGTATGAAACACCTGTGTTAGGACACTAGGTTGCACCTCTAACATGCAGTAAACATCTACATGTAGACACCCCTATAGATAATCTCCAACTGAAATCCTCTTTGGCTCTGTGCAGTCCTGCACATGACACATCATACTGGACTTGGGCTGGACCCTGGCTCTGGGAAGGTACGGACTTCTGTTGGTGGGACTGGAGAAGAAAGCAATCAAGTTCTCCTGTGCCCGTGCCGCTGTAAGGCCTGGTCTGAAATGCAGAGAGGTTGAGCTAGCAAGCAGACCAAGATGTGGCTCTTTCCTGGCACTGGCTTTGTCCGGGGTCTGAATGTGAAGAAGTGGTTGCCAGCAAATTAGGTATTTCTGTGTCTTACATGGACCAGACTCTAAATTTTCTTCTAGTTGCTCTATGAGCTCTGGGCCCGCTCTCAAAGTGAAGGAGCTGGCTTTTACACCGAGCCTTCCTCTCACCTCCGTTGCTCCTGTGGCTTGCCTTGGTTCCCGGAGTCCTACATCCCAGAGGCAGCACATCCAACCCCTACTGTCCTTTTCACAAATCACTCACATTTTATTTAGTTGGATTGCAGGCTCTTCAACCGGTCGTGTGAACAAGCCCCACAAGATCCCAAACATCCTCATCTTCCTTCTGACCAGCTGAGAAGTAATCCCTCAAATTTATTTGAACTGAAGTTCACAGTGGTAGAAATTGGCAGCTCTCTGCACTGCAAAGCCTGTCTTGGGAAAAAAAATCACCTCTTGGCTCGAGCAAACCTGGTCTTGAACAGGGTCTTTCACCATTCTGCAACATGCTGGGCAGCAAAATATCCGTTGAATGCAACGGCAGGGATTTGAATGCTTCTGAAGGGCTTGATCTTGTCAATATGTGACTGAAGACAGGAACTTGTGTCTGGTCTCAATGCATTAATTTTCAAAGGGGAGTCCCTAGGGAAAAAGCAGGGAGGGTTTGGAAGATAACAGGCCGCTAAATTTATTCCAGCAGAAAGCTGACAACAGCTAGACCCACATGTGATATGCTTCTGGAATCCTAGCAGGGTTGATTTATCTTGGTGTTAGGCCTAATATACTTGAAAGCCCTTTATAAATAACCCAGGACCTTTTGCACTTGCTGTTCTACAGACTTGCTTTGTTTATTTGACTGGTTGAGCTGGGCCTGTCATTTTTAATGAAAATAAACTCCTTGTCAGAGACCTTTTCCTTTTGGGACCTTCAAAGGGACACACAGAGCAATTCTCTGCTTCTCCCTCACTTCCCGGCAGCCCTATTAGTTCTCATCTTTTTGGCTTATGAAAGGCGAAGCAGTTTGGGGAAAGGTTAACTGGGCCCCTGTGGGTTATGTTTCTTCTGGCCTACAGAGCTTGCTTCCAAAGCTGAACAATGAGGCTTCTTATTTTGGGCTTGGTTTTTTGAGGGGTAGGCATCCAAAGAGTTGGTAGAATTCAGGTTCACCCCAAAGGACCAAGAGGCATCCACAGAGGAGGGTGGGTGACAGACATGTTCTTTGTCATGATTTGGAGAGGGTGTAGGAAGGTGAATCCCACCTGCCCCCTTTCTTTCTCATCTCCTCCCAGATTTTTGGGCAGCAGAGAGCCACCATGACCTGAGCTGTCACCTCAAGGAAAGGGTGGAGAATAGGGAGCAGGGGACAGCAGCTTTGGTCTGTGAAAAGAGAGATGGAGGAGTGGAGACCTGCCTCCTGACCTTCCAACCCTTCCAACACATTTCACCCTATCTGCCTACCTGCTAAGGTGAGATTGTACCAGCTGTAGCCAAAGGGTCTCTTGTATTTAACTGCTGGAGGTCTGGGTTTCCAGCTCTGGAGACTACTGGTTTGGTCTGTGCGTGCCCGACTTTACTTCCCAAACCCAGGGACTTGCTTGTTTCAAAGGTTCAGATGAAGTTCTCTTCTGTACCCAGAAGGACTTTGGTTTAGTGGTGACAAAGGCAGATGTGCAGGAGCTGTGCCAGCTGCAGACCTTGGCGCTGTCTTAGGGAGGAGCTGAAGTAGATACAGCAGACTTGTGAAGATGTCACACACTGGGACAAGGTTTTGTGGTCTGCACCCTTGGAGGATTTCAGGACCAAACTGAAGAAAGCCCTGAGCAGCCTGGGCTGGTTGCTGAAGCTGACTCTGCTTTGAGAAGGAGGTTGGACTAGAAACTTTCTGAGGTCCTTCCAGCCTGAATTATCCCATGAATCCTATGGCCGCTGCTGGAGAGATGAGGCAGGTGAGCTCTCTCTCAGACAACTCTGTCGATGGGCTCTTGGCCCGCTGTCAAAGCTGCCACCACTTTTGACCTTGTCCAGAGATGGGGACTTCAGTGGGGAGGAATTGGGGATTTTGAAGAAGTTCATGCTGAGGCTGGGACTGCTGGAAGCCCCCATGCTTTGGGACTGTATTTGCTGCATGTCCGTTTCGCACTAGATTTTTCTTCCCTTCTGCCCCCTGAACTTCAGGCAATCTCCATTTTGAGGTGAGCTGGTTCCTTTTTTTTGCCATACATCTGTTTTTACCCTGCACTTTGCTTAGCTCTGGCACCAGCATTTCTCTGTTCTAATAGATCGTTTGGATCAGCAGAGGGAGTGCAAGAGCAAGGAAAAAAGGAATGCACACGCTGAATGTAAAGGAGTTTGATCTCCTGAGGTGCTCCATGAGCCTTGCTCAGAGATGAGCTAGCCCTGGGGAGAAGTGACTCTCCCGGCCACCTGCTGAGTGAGTCCTTCTGCATTTTCACTCACAAAAGCGACATCAGACTTTCTCAGCAATCTTTCTTCACCCGGTGGATGTGAGAAAAATCTCCTGGTTGCCTTGCAGCAGTACCAGCACTGCAAAAAAAAAAAAAAAAAAAAGCCAATCAAAAAAGTGTGAACCCTCCAAACTCAGAATCTGGGTTAAAAGATTTTCATACAGGTCATTTAGAAATCAACAACATTGCCATAAAACAGAGGTAAAAACGTGAAAATCACCTAGTCAGCTACTACTTCACCATTTAAGAGAGAACAAAAGGGATGAAGAGCTTTATGCTAGCCAGTAATGTGACTCGGTGACCCTTAGTTTGGCAATGACATGTGTTGTCTTTGTTATCCAAAAAAAATAAGCCAAGGTCCTCAAATTTAGCAATTTGCACAAGGTTGCGTTTAAGTGCCACTGAGGCCAAGGAGATCTAAGCACACAGCTGAGTGCTTTGATAAATCAGAGCCCCAGCCTGTAAATATTTGTTAACTTTGGCTGAGAACACAGGGAATGCAAATTGTGTGGATCCAACGAGTGGCTGGTGCACCAGTCAAGGCACTCAACCCTTTCTGCTGTTTAACCAAAAAATATGGACTTCAAATAACTATTCAAATATCTGCCCTTCGTTAATATTTTCCCAGTAATTATTAGCCCAATAAGCAAGCACATGTGTGGCTACCTGTTAACACAAGGCATTATTACCCATTCCATCTGCAATGGAAAAAAGCAGAGACACCCCGCCCCGCCTCCAAGGGCATTAAAATTGTGTAATTAAGATAAAGGCCCCCAAAAATCAAAGGTCTTTACTTACATCTATCTGCCTCACCGTGTGGTGGGACTGCTTTTTCAATCTTAGCTCCCCAAATAACGGCACCATAGTAATGAGTCCAAATGACTTATGGGAGGAAAAGGCCTGAATGAAAAGTCACAAGACATTTCACGGGTTTCAGCTCACATCACCCTGTTTGTTGTAGGCCCATGAACATCCCATGAACATCCAGCCCCACCCGCAAGCTGAAAGGGTAGTTACCAGTTTGCAAGATGAGGTGTATGGCCTCAGTAGAAGTAATGTATTCTCAAGGTGATGTGGGGCTGCTCTTGGAAAATCTCTGGAGGAGCAGTCTCTCTTGTGCACCCTCCTAGGACCACTGATCTGGAGACTGCTAGACTTCTTAAAAACCAGCACCCAGGAGTAGTTGCTCGGACTGGTCCTGGCAGACTGCATTCAACAAGGGTTTGGTCCAGATGCTCCAAAGGCAGCAACAGTGAAGTTATTTCAAGAACAAGCTCCTGTAACTACTTGCTCCTGGCACACAGCATGGGGCTGAGGGACAGAGATGTAGTGAGTCTTTGTCAGCCCTGGGCAACATTTCCTCTGGTCCTAGGCCACTCTCAGATGAGATGGGAGGTCTCCCAGCTTGCTGCATATGTTGCTTTGCCTTCTTTACCTCCGAGGTGGCTGAACAATGCCTCCAATACAACGTGGTGAGACCTTATGGAGATCTGTTACGTACTGTCTTGGTCCTGTCATAGCTGAGACCTGGTGACAGCAATATTGCTTGCTATGCATAGGGTCCTTCCACCACCCCTAGTGAACCTGCTCTCCTCCAGGTTGGAAGAGGCCCTTCTGCAGACCTGAGCACAGACATGAGGGGGCAGTAGATCTACGCCTGCAGCAGCTTCTTATCCTCATGCATGGCACCGTCTGAGATGATGACACCCTGTGGCTGTTTTTCTTAAACCAGTAAGTTTTCCAGCACCAGTTTGCTTTAAGTGTCTGCAATTCTGTTCGGTGTGTTTAATTGGCCAACAATTAATTTTATCAAATTTCTTTTTAAAGAAAGTAATGAAAGAGAGCTGCTAACATTGCTCATGACTTGGCCACTCACTTGGACCACCTGGAGGATGATCGGGTTGGCTTTGTCCAAGTGTTGTAAGGTCTGCCCAGGGACAGTCAACTCCAACAGGAGCTGCAAAGACCTACAAGACCTGCTCCCAGGTGCTTTCGGTCTTTTTTTATTGTCAGCCATTGTTTTTTCCAACCATTTTCTGGTGGGGAGGTCAGTGGGGAAGGAAGGAGGAGAAGTGAGTTTGCCTTGTTGTGAAATGCATTCCTTCTGCTTCCTTCTCTTGACTCAGTCTCCTCCAGTCTGGAGAGCTTTGCCTTAGGACTGTGGCCTGGTTGTCCTGCGTGGGGAAGCTCTGTGGTCTACGGTCTCTTCTGTGCAGGGTGCGATGGTGCCTGCACAGCTCCTGAAGAGGGCATTGATGCACTGTGCATGGCTGGGCCAGTGCTGGTCTGAGCCAACTATGGCTGGACCTGCAGTTTTCCCATCCCAGCCCTATGTCCCAGCCATCCCCACTGTTCCAGGTGCTGCCCTACCAAAGCCAAGTGAAAATTGTGCCTGAAAAAAGGAATCAGGCTGCTCCAAAAGAGCAGATCAGTGGCTGAGTTGAGGCTACACCCCAGGCCTCCAGCAGAGTTTACCAGCTCTGCATCCATACCCTCACCTGCTGACAATTCCTCCAACTAAGAGTGATTTTTGCCTTCCCAGGCTGCTGACAGGATCTGAAGCATCTCCACAAACCTCCAGCCGTGATTCAGGTGTCCCCACGTGTAACTGGGTGTCACTGTGAAACCATGTCCCACAGCTCCTCCTTCCCTCCCCTCTCCAGCACACATCCCACCCCAGCCTGAGACCAAACCCAAGGCTTGCATCTTCCTATATCTGCTCTCACTTTTTATTTCCCTCACAAGGAAGTCTAGTGCAAGGGGAAATGTGCCATAAACCAAAGCATGACTGTACAACAGTGTGAAGAAACTCCCCAGTGAGGTCCACACTTTTCTTATGGGGGACAGAGCTGAGAGACGGTCATATGTCCGCTTTTTTCTTGGAGAGGGGATGAATTCACAGCTTGTCCACCCCAGCCAGGAGCAGGGTTGGGCTCAGAGTAGTTTATGTAGGTCTGCAGAGCAGACACTGGTCTCCATCACCCTCAGGGCTGGTGGTCCCCAAAACCGTGCCAGTTCCTGAGATGGTTTATGGTCTCCCAAAAGCGCCGATCACAGAGCAGGGTTGCAAGCCACCAGGGAAGGCTTTCCAAGCCCAGCAGGGATGCTCTTGGCACAGCGAGCTGCTTTTACGCCACACCCCAGCTTTTTTCCCTTGTTTTCCTAAAGAAACGAGATTTATGTGAATCATCCTGGCCAGTTTCAACCCAAAGGATGTCTAGCAGAAGAGCCCTTAAGGAGATTATGTTCCCTCCAGATTTGCAGGGGAAAAGCAGCCAGTGCCCCCGAGGAGCGTGGCACTGAGGGGGCCCTCCCTGTGCTTGGCAGGATCCAGGGCAGAGCCTCCCTGAAAATATGGGGGGAAAAAATGGGCTGAGCTCTGCTTCTCCATCCACAGGAGCTCCTCCACCCTCTGTGCCCACCTCTGCCCGGCCACCCTGATACCTCCAAGCTGCAAAGGTTGTTCTGTGAAGCCTGCCCTGCCTGGGAAGAGTCGAGGTCAGTGGCAGGGGCATGGATGTACAGTGAACAGGAGATATTGGGGTGGGTTGGGAGCGGGGACCGATCGTAAGGTGGGATCATGGCTTTGGGGATGAGATGCCACCTAGCTGATGTGTCAGTCTGCAGGCATGGGCTGTCCTCTCCTCCTGTGTATCACGCTGGTTCCAGGGGCTTGCAGTGACCCCTGGTGCTGGGGTTTCCACTCAGCCTGATGCATATCACACTGGCTTTTCAAGACCTTCCTAGGTCTCCTGTCCAAGGCTTATGGAAGGATGCAAGTCAGGAACCACCTCACTTGGTTACCTACAGCAGAATGCCAATTTCTGCAAGTCCTGGTGGCTGTTGCAACAGTTTGTTTTGCAGGAGGAGACACAGACTATGAAGGAGACCAGGTGGTCCTTCACTCAAGCTGTCTACCCAAAGCAAGGGGGTGTTCTGTGGAGGGTCCCAGGCCAGCTTGGCACTGTGTGCCCCTGCAGAACGATGTGGCTGAGCCCCTCTATAGTCTAACAGGGGAGACCTTGTGGCATCTCCTTCCACCACCAGCGGGGCAGGGAGGCTGGGATGGCTTCCACTTCCCAACGGGAGGGCACAGAACAAATGTGATGGACATTAACCATTCGTTTAGTCCATCAGCGGGGGCTGCATACCCAGCCAACCCAGTTCATTCCCCATCTTGGGGGGGGAGTGGTGGCTTATTGCCACAGGAGATGATAGGACTGGCCAAGCCCAGCCGGGTGTGATGGGAGGAAAAGAACTGAAAAGGCAGGATGCTTGGATTCATCCCGCCGGGTTGTCGTCTCCCCCCCTGGATTTATCACCCGCTGCCAATTAGAGGCAGCCGGTTCTGTCTAATGTGGACAAACCCCGGCTGCGTGCTTGCAGGCAGGGAGGGCAGGGCTTGCCACAGCCAGGAGAAGGGCTCTCAGATGTTCCAGCTCAGCTCATGTCCTCAGGAGCTCGCGAGCCGAGCCAGGGGCGGGAGGGTGGGGAAAGGCGAAGGGCAGCAAAAGCGAGGCAGGCTCTGCTGGGGCAAGCACAGCCCAGAGCTAAGCTTTTCTTCTGGCAGCTGGCACCAGACATTCAGAGGAGGATTATTTTTTTCTTTTTTTTTTCTTTCTTTTCCCTCCTGAAGTGGCCCGAATGGGCCCTAGAGGCGAGAAGATTATTTAAACCTGCCGTGTTCCCGCTGGTCCTTCCCACGTGGTCAACCCCTAAAGGCTGCAGATGCTCTTCCACCTTCGCTCGCTGTCCCATCTGCCAGGAACTGAAGATCCCACCCTCCACCAAGCCTAACCCCCCCCCCCCCCCCCCCGGCCCCCCC